>JBBPTV010000033.1:0-21913 GCA_038094275.1 Tubosaeta brunneosetosa
GCGTACGATGTTGGACGGGGGAGGTTATGAGAGACGGTCCGTGCGCGGGGTAGAGGCGCAATGAATGCCTCGGCCACGCGTCTGGGTGGAGCCTCGGCATGAGCTGAAGAAGGGCGGCGTGCCCAAGATTTGGATGAGCGACCCGGCTGCTTCGTATTGCCGTGGCCATGCGACGACGAAGTTCCGGTTCCATGGACACTCGTACTCGGAGATAATGAGACGGAGGACTTGCTTGCCTCGCTCTCGAACAAGGGCAACGCAGACGCAGACGCAGACGCAGACGCAGATGCAGACGCACTAGCATTAGCCGAGACAGAGGCGTGAGAGACGATCGACGACGAAGACTGCGAGCGTGTGCGTTCAAAGTCGCGCAGACTTTCCGGTGCGGAAAGGTCCTGTTCGCGGGATTCTGTCTCTTCAGAGGACTCTGAGATGATGGGCGGGAGGGTCGAAAAGCCAGGGCCAGCGAGAGGTGAGGAACGCCACGGTCGAGTGTACATCCCCGGAGGTGCGCTAGCACGCGCTGGACGAGCCTACAGCGGATATCTGATGAGCAGCGACGCGCGTGCAATTTGCGCGTACTTGCCTGTGTGGACACCGGGGCTTGGACTGTCGCCATTGTGAGCGCCGAGCTCGACGCGCTGTATTGAAAGGAGGGCAAGTAGGCGGCGTGAAGCAGGAACTGGGGCTTGATAAAAGCACACCTCTGGACCTGGCACAGGGAAGGGAAGAAGCCCTGGAAAAGTCCAGATTTGAAGATGAACGCGTGAACCCGCCTCGAGGCAGATCTGTGCCATTCAAGTACCTGAAACCGACTTGTCCACTTTCTCAGCGCCGAGCGAGTCCGTCGGCTGGTTACATAGCCCCGTCTAATTTATTAACCCTGCATTTATCTTTGTGACCTGAAAGGCTGACTGACAACCGACTGATCCTCTCTAGGGCACATCGAACACCTTCACTGATCCACCTCTCGTCATCTAGATAGGCTACGGTCCTGTACGACATACATAGCCTTTGTACCAGATCCGGTCAACGTACTGACTAAAGCCCATGGCCCATGGCCGCATCTGCGAAATGACCGTGCACCCGTACGCACACAGCGTTCTCGATCGTGGTACTGATCGGCAGGCATACCAGACCAGCGAGTCGGCGGCGCTTAGGCACCGAGACAGCACCCCGAGCTGTACGTATATGAAACAAATCACCTCTCGCTGCGGGCTGAACGCGGCTCGCATTCAGCTTTGGCAGACTGGTAGCTAATAATACTCTTTGTATACGCGTGTATGACCTTGACACGCTGACAGGTACACAGCACTGGCTAGCCACGACGAAGACAGTGTTTGCTGGATGTCTGACAAGTAGCCTACGCATGTCGTCTTTTTTTTTTTTTTTGAAAAAAAATGGCCCCTGTATAGTCCAATTCGGCAAGCGTCTGACTAACAGTTGACTTGACACGCTCATTGTGAAGTCCACGACAAAAAATGGTTGTCGTGACATCTCCCCAGCCAAACGAACTCGAGCAGAAAAAAAAGAGGCAGACTCTCGAGCGGGCAAAGGCCAACCATGTGTGTCCGTTCTCATGATTTTCCGCCGCACCCATTCAATGAGGCCCAATCCCAGCTGTCGAAACAGCTCCAAATGCGTCTTCAGTACGCCAAACTCAAGGTTGAACACGGTTGGGTGGGTCGCCCTTGTCTCTGTATCTTTTCTTCCTTCCCTCCCTTCTCTTTTTGATCACCATTGTGCGTGGACCAGCAACGACAAAACCTCAACGAAGTCGAAAACCTCTACTTTCATCATTCGCACCTCCGCAGTGTCCGTAGTACGGGCGCGGTCGTTGTCGCAGTCGCTCATCCGGGGCCTACACCCGAGTCATTCTTGACGCCGTCCGGGGTAACAGATCAACTTGTCCCATCTAGCGACGGTCCTGAATCTGCCTCACCCCCACCCGAAGAGATTACCGGTGTAGATGGCCAGTCATCATCCGACCCTCCCCTCCAGATGCCCGCGCTCACTGCTCTTGGATCCTCCACCACGACCTCCTCTTCGGTGAACCGACCACCGTCTGCGCTTGACCTGGCGGATCCCCACATCCTTGCACGTCTCGCGCAACTCCAAGCGCAGATGCAGATCCCACTCCAACCCCAATCTGCCCCCCGCCAACCATCGTCCACTATTTCTCCTACACCTCCATCTCACCCTGTCCTCTCCCCATTCCCGTCTTACATCCCGTCACCTCAACCCGCCGTTGGCGTTCCGTTCTCCCCCTACCCTCAATCCTTTATCTGCACCCCAACCTCAGCTTCTGTTCCTCTTTACCCCGTCCCCATCGCCTCCGCTTCTACCCCACACGGCCCCTCCGTCACTGCGTCCCCGTCACTCGCCCCGACCACCACCTGTTCCGTTACCCCAATACCCCCAGCACAAACATCCATTGCCCCTACCGCACTCACTTATGATTCTTTTTGGTCTACACATGCTTCTTCTACCGGTCCCACACGTGCTCTCTATCGTACCCAAACCGGTTTCACAGCTAGCGCTACGCCTGCCGGAAATGTCGCCATGCTCACACCCGGTGGCAACGCGGCGGTCATGACCGCCGATGGGGTCTACGTCGGTGGTGCGACAAGTCGCACGGGCTAAGCTTATAGGGCGTGACAATGATTCACAATGACCCTCACGTTCACAGTCATGGATTAATGCACATCTACACACTATTAATGACAATGCATGACATTATTGTTTTGTTGGATGACACCGTGAGTGTAGATGTTGGAACATTGAATTATCTGTTTCACAGTGCGTTCGGCAGTGAATATACTTTTGGTCATTGGAACGATTCCAAGGAATAACTAGTGTTGGTCAGTAAACCTTTTATGAATGATATCTGGTGCAGAACATGCAACCCCAGAATAGTTCTGACTATTGTCTACCGCAATGCCAGTCGTTCAGAGTTGTTGCCGCAGCTGTCCGGCACGACATCCCGAATATGCGGTGACGGCCGCATATATCCATCTCAGCTGCTGATTGATGATACCCAACGTCTGGCAACTCTGGTGCCTCGGGGCGCCGTTTGGATCTCGGATTTCAGGCCGCACATTGTCCGCAAAGGCTATGCGTCGGTGGCCGTGATTGACAGGTCTCAAGGTGGACACTTGGGCTGTCATCGTTCGTGATCTGAATGCTCGAGACCCGTTCTGATACTGATAGGCACACCGCGGAGCGAAAGTGTCAAGCGGGGCTACCGTGTATGTGCTACCGCTTGGAGTTGGACACAGGAACACTTCAGCATCACATGTCTCCTGCATTTGCTATCACGGCCACTGAGCATCATAGATCAATCTCACTGCGCGTGTATTAATCTGCTGGCTTCCATTATCTGGAGTTTATCAACGGGCGCGAGTGCCGATTGACTTATCTGTAACTATTTGATGCTACGACAAGATGGAGTCCTCTCGACGCGCCGACAGCGTAGATGATGACATGAGGTCGATGGCCGTGCCTGTGACCCACATCAATTTGGGGTTCAAATACCAAAGAGCTCACAGGGCACACACACGTTGGTAGTGGTCAGTAACACGCCTTTCCGTCCAGCACATCGGCAAACAGGACCGGCCGTTCGAATGGCATCATTCTGTTGCAACAATTAGGGGCGACATCAGAGATCCATTGCATCGGTCCACAACAGCCATCCCTACACGTACATTTGAACGCGCTCCACAATTTCCATCAACCGGTTAAATCACGTCAAGCGTTTGTTTCCCAAACCTCGCGATGACCACGAGGTCTGTATATATAAAGCGAGAGAAAGAGGCGGTTGGACACATTTTGCCCCTGATCGAGGGCGTATTCTTATCAATCAGCGTCCCAACCGTGGAGTCGTGGAGCATAGCGCATGGGTATGGGCCAGCAACAGTCCACAGTGACGTAGGATTCAAGCTTGAGGCGGTCTAGGGTCGCGTAATAACGCGTAGGGCGTTCTTGATCGAACACAAGTATGGAAGCCACGGATGGTTTATATTTCGACAAACAACTTGTTAATGGTAAAGAATGCGCAAGCAACCCATGCTGGAGAGGCCCGGAACAGGCCATGACGCGTTTTGGACATGTGGAAGAGCCGTGTCCTTGCTACATTGTGACAGGGACGGGGACAAGGCTTGACTCATTCAGCGTGATCAAGCAGTACCTTGGCTACGGAAAACGAAATTTTGCTTGCTGGATAATGAAAATGAAAGATGATATGTACAGCTGCTCTTGATTCAAGTTAAAGCCCCAGTGAAGCCAAATCAGTTCGTCACAAAAGGGATATCAGCACTCACAATCAACCCAGGGAGCATCTGTTGTGAGCTCAGAAACGGCTTCTGTGGCTCTGCGTCAAGGGATATAATGTGTTGATCAGCATATAGAGCCTTAAGACACGAGGCTATGTTCATTGGTCCCGTGGGCTTCGCATTCCGGGTGCATATCCTTGTTGGTAGTCGTGTCAGCGAAACACGTCCGAGATGTAAACAGACGCAAGCGAACTTTCCACAAATTTGAGAGACTCGGGACATCTTCCTGGGTCTCCTCGGAACACTCTGCAGGCAGGCGGGAACTAATCACAAACTGATCCGTGTCGAGCGGCGAAACTTACATCGTCTAGACATGAAACAACGCCACAGATGTTGAGAAGCCTGTCGTTCTCCACTGGTGGCGAAGTAAAATTTAGGCGAGCTGGACACAGTTCGAAAGCCTGCCGATGCCGATGAATGTGTTGCTCGCTGAGGCGATGCCGCGCTGGAGAAAGTATCGTGGTCCGCCGAGTGCTGAGACGCTTGATGTTATGAACATCTGATAATACGAAGCTTTAGTTTTCACATGCTGACCAGGTAAGGGGTTATTAGTGCCTTTGATCGGGACCGCAGCGCTCCGGGAGGCGACCACTCTAGATGTTAAAGAATGGCTATGTGGTGTGCCATGGAGCCAAGTAGGTGTCAACCCTCAGTTGAGATGGGCTTGAAAGCGGACGGGTTGGATCGTTTCAGCCTCATCTATTCGGCCGCGAGTGAGCCTAGTAGCGGAAAGTTGGGTCAACTGACTTCATGAGTTTATCTCGTCATTAAAATCCACATCCTTACATCTAAACTCGCCTATGAGTTATAAGACGGTTCTCGAAGGAGCCCGACTGTTTCGTTGGTCCCTAAGATATTTCATCAGAACCACCGTGCGAACACTACAATCAACCCAGCTTACCTGGCACATTTACAAACCTTGGAGAGAAAGCAAAGCTAGTCAAACGCCTAGGACGTCGAGGGTCATCTAAACTGCAAAGGCATAAAACATTCGGATACTCGTCACAGTACGAACACTCATTTATATCCGAATTGATGGCCACATAGCTGTCGGTCGTCAAGGATCATACCCATCTGGAAAATGAGAAAAGGGGCTTACCATTGTGCTGGCCAAGCACGCAAATGCTTATCCGCTATGATGTTGTCGGTCCAGACTCGATCGCTCAGAACGAGCCAATTCCTTGATAAACCATTATCCAACCAGCAGTGTCCAACACAAATAGAACCTCTCAAGAATGTGCACCTGTCGTCGTGGAGTGTCATAACCAACCGGGGCCAATTTGACACGATACTACGAATCGTTGGCGAGTGGACTGACAAGACGTTTGGAGCCAAATGGAACTCGGGAAACGATTGTTAGGGCGCACCAATCACGACTATACGGTTTGATAGGCAACATCGCGAGGAGATGCGCCTCGCCCAAGTGGAAAGGCATCAGTCAAATGCGTCCGGATCCAAATTCAACATGATTGTGGTCGCAGATAAACTGGCAGGCTATTGGACTTTCAAAAAGAGGAAGAAAGGGGTATCGTAGATCAGAGCAACGTGTTTTGATCATGATGATGGCGAACCATCGATATTGGCAGGGATGGCGAAAGTGAAACAAGTGTTAATAGTTGCGAACCTAACGTCAGGCCGCTCCACTAGCCCGCTATAAATCCCGCCGAGTCTGTTCGTTTCCCTCTCAAACACTAGCCACTTGACGATGGTTGTTGTCAAGAAAGTCTGCTGCAGTACGTGCAGCACCAGCAGATCAGTCAAGGCGTCACTGACATCCTATTCCTAGTTGGTGCTGGCTACGTCGGTTTGTGTTGGTTGATTAGCAGGCTACATGAAATAAACCTTGTTGAATTCACTAGGTGGCCCCACCTGCGCAGTCATAGCCCTTAAATGCCCCCATATTCAAGTTACTATCGTGGATTTGAACCAGTCTCGAATAGATGCTTGGAACAGCGCGGACTACGCGTTGCCAATTTATGAGCCCGGCCTCCAAGATATCGTTCGTCAAGCTCGTGGTCGCAACCTCTTTTTCTCCACGGACATCGACAAGGGCATTCGAGAAGCTGACCTTATCTTCGTCAGCGTCAATACGCCCACCAAAAAGAGTGGTGTTGGAGCTGGTTTCGCCGCTGACTTGAAGTTTGCATTCAATGACTTTTCTGTTCCGCCTTTATCTAACTCTATTTGTTTCTTATAGCTATGTCGAGCTCGCCACTCGTCGTATCGCCGCAGTTGCCGACTCGAGTAAGATTGTAGTCGAGAAATCAACAGTCCCATGCCGTACCGCTGAGTCAATGCGTACGATCCTTGATGCCAATTCAAAGGAAGATTGTCATTTTGACATTCTGTCGAACCCTGAATTCCTTGCCGAAGGGACCGCGATTGATGACCTCTTGGAGCCAGACAGAGTTCTCGTCGGATCCTTACAAACACCAGAGGGCAGGGCTGCGTCTGATGCGCTCGTTGGTATCTATGCCAACTGGGTTCCGTCAGTAACCTCTTCCGTTAACCCAGTGAATACAAAACTAGACTGACATGGTCGTATTGCAGGAGGGAACGCATCCTTACTGTGGGGGTATGGTCCTCCGAGCTCTCCAAGCTAGCGGCGAATGCGATGCTGGCCCAGCGCATTTCCTCCGTTAATGCCCTCTCGGCCATTTGCGAGGCCACAGGTGCCAACATTGATGAAGTGGCGTTTGCCGTTGGCAAGGATACCCGTATCGGTCCCCGATTCTTGCGTGCATCCGTTGGCTTCGGAGGTTCATGTTTCCAAAAGGATATCCTAAACTTGGTGTACCTTAGTGAAAGTTTGCACCTTCCTGAAGTCGCCAACTATTGGAACCAGGTCGTCATCATGAATGAATACCAGAAGACAAGATTTTCGAAAAAGGTAGTCGATACGCTCTTCAATACCATTACGGGCAAGGTGAGTAACGAAGTTGGGACAGCTTTATTCCGTCCCTCTTACGCGTTTTACGACGTATGACGTGAGAGGAAGGCTGAACTTATACACTCTCATAGCATATTGCCGTGCTTGGTTTCGCATTCAAGGCTGATACCGGAGACACGCGCGAGTCTGCGGCTATTTCCCTCATACGAGATTTCCAGGCGGAAAATGCGTTCGTGAATATTTACGACCCGAAAGTTGAGCATGAACAGATTTGGAGAGACCTTTCGGAGGCGTGCCCTACAATCCCGCTCACTACCCGTGAGTGTTTATGGTACTACTTCTCGTGTGCGCTCATGGCACTGTACTGCTGTAGTGCAAAAACGCGTGAAAATATTCAGTTCCGCATCCGAAGCATGCATAGACACTGAAGCCGTCGTCGTTGCGACGGAATGGAAAGAGTTTCTGGACATTGACTGGACAGAAGTATATCGCAACATGAAGAAACCCGCGTTCGTCTTTGATGGCCGTATCTTGCTCGACGCTGATAAGCTGCGCGATATCGGGTTCAAGGTCAGATGAGTTATTCCCTTTCTCGTTGACATCGGTCTATGCCTTTGATGGTATTATCAACGACAGCATTATTGATCTCGAGTCCTAGGTAACGGTCATTGGTCGCGGTGAGAAGCTGTAGCTCGCAGATGCCATTCCATAGAGAACCGAGAATGGACTTGTCAATAGGAGCGCCACTCGATTGATTGTAGCTAATTTAGATGTTCTGTTCGCCTGTTCGCGCCATCTTGATGTCGTGGCATCTCAATTTAGCTAAAAAGCGAGATCTGAATGGCCCGGGTTAAGAACGGTAATTTGTGTGCAGTCTAGACTTGGGCCCTGGTGCCAATGGTGCACCTGGGCGCAGACGGTCATTGGTGCGTCTTTACGACTCTGCTAGCAACATCGCCGTCGATCGGAGGGCTGAACAAACGATTCAGATCGCCGCGATGCTGACGTCATGATTTTTGACACACTATTAGCGATCGCCAAGTGATCAAATTGGTGGTCATGATGGTAGTACTTACACTCAACTCCGTCTGGGTCTGATATGATATGGTTTGTAAAAACATCGTTCAATATCGACAAAGATGGTTTCAACTGCAGAGTCCCCAAGGGCCTCTCAAGATGACCATCGCCTACCTAACCGAACGCCAACGGTAAATTAAAGGAAGGTGAAAATACGTCATTCATAACCCGCAAGCACATGACATTTTTAATTATCCGTTGACTAGAATCGAAAATAGCAAAAGCGAGCAGACACAACGAATCACAAAAGTCAAAACAAACGGCGATGAAAAAAGGAACAATAATTATCGACTCGGGACAAGTTTTTTGGTAGCTTTTGCGGCGGGCACTGAATACTAGTACACATAATAAATTCCAAAGGTGGAAAAATATCCTGCTTACGAACAGAAACAAGACTAAGAGAAAAAAAAACAGGAAAACGTTCTGGACAAATAGTCGCTACCTTCTATCAGTTAGAGCACAAGGACGGACGGAACCCCTATTTGGAGTATGTCGAACCGCCGCCATCTAGTGCACTTGTGCGCGGTGGTCCCGACCGAGCTCACAGCCCACGACCACTCGCCAGATTGGCAGCCAAAAATGGAGAAATGGCAAATGATTTATAAGCCATCTCATGCTGCAGCCCACGCCAGCGCCAGCACTGATCCAGGTGGAGACCCCAGATCAGCCATGAACACCCCATATTCGAGAGCTTGAGGGACTTTTCTGATGTTGACCAGGCTGGTCAAATTGTTGCGTAAGACCGTCTGAAAACCCTCGGAAAGAAGCGTGTCCCTGATACGTCGGTTCGCTAGCGGATACGACGGACACAATAGCGGGATCAACGAGCGGCGGGCTGTATGCCTTTTGCCACTGCGACCGACGATGTTCTGTAAGCTGAGTCGTAGGACTGGCTAAGTTGTAAGATGCCTCAAACTTTGGTTGTGGGACATGCTGTGGCGTGCCCCGTGACAATGACACCGATTGTGGATGCACAGGGCTGACGGCGGACAGAGATTGTGACGACTGGAACCGGGGTGACGAGTGCACAGCCAACTGTCGACCTATCTGGGTAGACTCGAATTGTGGCAGCCATGCGTGCTGTAAATTTGGCGAAGAGAATGTCTGACCCACGTTGGCGTCGCTTCGCGGACCCAATGGCGGCGAGCTGAATGACGGGGACCCCTGGTCTAAAGAAGTCGACCAGATCGAGGGAGGAGCACTGGGCCCAAGACCGAAAGGAAACTGAGGAGTAGAACTCGACAGTGTGGGACGTGATGAGCGAACAACATCGACACCACCGCGCTTTGTGCCCAACACGTTATTTAAAAGATCTTGGGCAGTGGTGCTAGGCACAATTACCGGTGACTTGTGTGCTGTGGTATGCCCAGGGGTTATTGGATTAGACACCCTGGATACAACAGAAGGATCATCTGGCTGAACGGCACTCCGTAAAATTGGAGTAGAAGGTAGAATAACAGATACGGAAGCCGGAGGTGAGCCAAGCGGTCTGATACACGCGGTTAGCTTCAGGCGAATCCTGAGAGTACATGTGCGAACCTGGGATTGTAAAGAATAACCTCCTCCTCCTCTACCCCGTGATCATCCAGTGCCTCCCTGAAAGCATCTCGAACTGGGTCATCATCTGTCCGACCAGTATCTGTCATTGCATCGTCTTCTGGTTCGTTCTCCCGACGTGAAGCGTCCCAGGCAGCATAGCGACTAAATTGATCGGCGACATGGACAAGCGGCTGGTGGATATCCGGGGATGAAACTATAGGGACGCCGTTGTTAAGAGAGAAAATATCGCCATCTAGACGGATGGGGCAGGCCTGTTGTTAAAATGTGTGAGCTCGAGTACCGAATCTTCACATTAATTGGATTCTCGCCTCCGATTCAGCAAGACTTTGGGCATCCTTAAGTAAGTCCCAGATCCTCATCAGCTGTTCTTCGTTCGGATGAACCTTCTCTCGGGCGTGGAACGGCGTTCCATTCTCCTGTACCTTCGCGTCGTTTCCAGGGATCGTGAAGACCCCTCCGTCAACCAGAAGGTCTCGTAATGGAAGGAAACCCTTCAAGTCGATATCCTCATCCAAAGGAGTCGTAAGGGGGGGCAACCTCGCCAACGGGAATATACCACCCAATGTGCAATGAAACTGGGCAAATTTAGCCCAAAATAGTGGCAATTCTTCAATTAAAACTCCTCGGGTACCTTTCCCGGTGGAATCACCGACGGGGAGCTGTACCGCATGTGAAACATACTTGATATTAGCTACAAGCCATTTGGTTGCGATGCGGAGAGCTGGCAGGGTACGTCGAAATGGTGCCGTGATACGTTGAGCAAGATCGTTCTCTGCGGTGTCCTCGGGGGGTTCAGTGAGTTCAGCGGTGCCTATCTCGAGAAGAACACGATGGATGGCGATGATATGCATCAAGATGCGTGACTCAATTGTAGACGAATCTGGAAGTCCGTTTGATCTTCTATTTGAAGAAGGTGAGGTGTCACGGATCATGCGATGTTTCCACAGAGCTCCCTGTGAAAGGACGACGACTTTGGACACCATTTCTGTCGGAAGATTCCGTTCTGATACCAAACTCTGAAAAGCCTTCGCAACATGATCCGCATGGGCGATTGGATTTATTTTAATCCTATGAACATCCCATGTCAACATCGACGAGCGTGAAGAGCTACAGCTAATTTACTGACTTATCTGAACCCAATCGCCACAAAGCATGCAATAAAACAACGTTTTCTTTCAGGTACTCCACTCTCAACCGTGGTGGAGCTTCTGCGGATTCGGATGTCGTCGTTTGAGAATCCTTCATCTTTTTGGTTTGTTGATCCAGCGCCTTGTTCAGAATTTTCTTGACATTTTCTGATGCAGTGTCGTACGGCTGGCGGACACAGAGCGCCCTGTAATAATGAAAGAGGGAGTTGAACATGTCACCCTGGTAAAATGCGAGGATGGCTAGCTGATGGGAAGAATTGCCCTCGTATGGGACGAGGAGACGAGCTTGCTCGTAACATTGGATGGCCTTGTCATAATTTCGTGCCCGCGGGATAGTGTCGAAGCCAGGTATGCCGCCTCTGCTGGCGCGGCCGCCCCGTTTTGCTGGCGCTGTGCCGTCCTCGTGACCGGCCTTGGGGCGGCCCCCTGCCTCGTTATAAAGTTCGCGATACCTAGCAATATCTCCAAGACAGACGATGGCTTTGCTCAAAATTGCGAGTCTGCTCCCATGCTCTGCAGGATCTAGTGCTGGTGTGCTTTCTTCCGGAGGGAAAAAGAGATGGTTCCGGTCGTGATTCTGATGAGGAGCACCATTTTTGGCGCCTGGATCAGGGAGGTTTGGCAAGTGGGCGTCATCCGAAGGAGTCACGATGTTCAGGGAGACCAAGGTGGGGGAGGCTTCGTGTAAAGCGAAAGATCGTTGGTAGCGGACTATGAGTTGGGTCCAGAACTTTTCTTCGTCCGAAAGAAACTGGCGGAAGCGTTGCATAAGTTTGCGATACTCGACGGGGCCGTGTCCACCTTGTCTTGACTGGTGACGCGGCGCGGATTGCAGTGCGCGTTCGAGGGTGGCAAGGGTCTGCTTGTAGTGAGAGATGAACTGATAGGACGTTTGCATCCAAAGGTGCGTCTCGACATCCTTGGACTCTTTGGCGTAAGGTTCGAGGAGGAGGAGCCGTAGATGTTGTCGTCTCAGACTTTGCGGGATAGTGTATGAGAAACGGCTTTTTTGGAGAGCGCGGAAGAGCTCACTTCTTGCGACTAAATTCGACCTCCTTATCCCAGGGATGATGTGTCTTAAGAAGCTCTTTTAAGCCCTGATATAGGGCTTTGGCTTCTCTAGAGTGATATAAGGGCAACTGCGGCTGGAGGGGTACAAAAAGAGGAATACCTTGCGAGGTTTGAAGCCGAGTTTGACATGATTTAAGATCATAGACCCATCTTATGGCGACGCTATCGATTGAGTCAAGCCAGGCGCTGACTTGTGGACAACGAATAGCATTCGTGGGAAGTGATGATGCACAAAGTTTTTAGCTCCGTCACGATTTCAAAGAAATCGGGCTGAAACAAGTCATATAGTACAATTTTTACTTTTCAAGTGAGACAACTAATGCGGGGCCCCGAAAAGGCGCGAACCGAGCGGGCGAATAAGCTCATGAACTACGCCGATGCCGCAAACGGTGTCGAGAGCCAACTACGCCTGTTAGTGATTTGGAAATTGATTTGTTCCCTTGCAGTTGAATTTGAAACAGATTCATCGATGGGCTCGACAGTGGCACGCACCTGCAGCACCCTGACACTGTCTCATAATGAGCGTGCGGTTTGGTGAGGTTGGTCCACCATGATTGATCTCGCAGCTCGTTAAGTGGTGCATGGTGTGCACCCTGGAAATCAGCTAATTTGCACTTTTCAGGTTAGATTAAGATTAAGCCGTGTTCGGTATGCTTTGGCTTGAAGGGGTTGTCCACATGGAATCGCCCTTCGATGGTCTATCACCCATCATATCCCCGTTTCCGTCAGTAGAAAAGGCCCCTCACATTTGCTCATTCAATTCTCAGAGCCCCCTCTTGACTCGCCGTCCTCTCTGATACGTCCTCACCCGTCCATCGCACTACCATCACCATGCCCCCCTTCTACGAGCTCTCCGTCGCCTCCTTCGCTCAATCACCACCTTTGAAAACGAGATGGGCCATTGCCGTCATTTTCTCTCCGTCCTCTGCCCACTCCCTCGTTTACCAAATCGTGGGCTCCTCTTCGGACTACAGCTTGGACGCTCCGCAGTCCGTTACACTCAAGGAGGGAGAGAATGGATACGTGGGCAAAGCACCTGTCGGCTCGGTCGATTCCGAGAAGCTCCACCAGCTACATAGCACCCTCGCTTCCATCCCCGTCGTGTGCGGGAATCCTGCATGGAGCTCCCACAATTGGGTTATGGAGGGAATACTAGCGCTCCGCCAGCTCGAAGGCTATCACATTGAAAAACACGTGACGTCGCAGTGGGTGGCCGAACGCCTAGCTGAAAAGTAGGCAAGTACGTTTGCCCGATAGCCTTGGGAAAGTACACTCTCCTGGACTCTGGATACATAGTTGATACGTAGATGGCGCGCATTTGGGACTCTTGGTTGGTGTGCGATAGTGGTTTTGTATTCTTTGGACCTTCTGCAGATCATCTTACGTCGCCTGGATTCACGATAGGTGTTTTAATGTTCCAGCACTCTCAACTTACGTCGACGAGCTTGTCACTGCTTGCTGTACTGGTCGGAAATGTCGTGTTCTCATTTAATTCTGATGACTCACCGAGGATGTAATAGCCAGTCTCGGGTTAGCTTCGTTGGCTATTATCCTCACGTCTGAGAGCTGGCACCCACGGTTGTCGGGTCTGGGCTTTCATCAATTGGCACCTTCATTCCTCGATACGTAAAGTCAACTATCTTCGCTTGTAAACGCAAAGCAGACGAAACAACCGTGGACAACGCCAGGCTCAAGCGTTCGACCAGCCTATGAGCCGCTCCGAACCATGAGCGGGAAAATTACTACCGATGTCTCGCAGGACCAACTCAGGGAAGTCAATTCGCATGAACAGTGAAAGGCCATTTACTTACACAACACAATTGAAGACGTGGTAATGCTGCGCCTATGATGTTCACAGGAACCAGTCAGGCCTCTATCATGGTTTGTCCGGAGCCTCCCAGGGTTTTTTCCTCAGTGGTGCAATTGATTCACTAGGAACGCCATCCTGGGATAATGTTGGAGATAGGAAACAGGCTATCCGCGCAAGATTAACTCACATTCAATGTGCTCGAAATGATTTTGTTGTTAGGGATGTTATCGGTGTTTCCTTGTTCAATCAGACTTTTGAGCTCGGCGAAAGTTAACGTCCGTGTTTCTGTATGCTCTGCTTCCCTAAAGGCCAGATCGCGCTCATCTTCGCTCTGTGCGGGGTAACGCTTTGAGTCCGCGGTGCGACCCGCCTGGACGTCCGCGAGGCTAATATCATGGCCAGTGACGCTAATTCATAGCGATGAGATGGCCGCTTCTTGAACAAATACGATCATGTTAGATTCACATACCGATTGAAATAGAATATTTTCGTCTTAAGAATAAGATCTGACCGCTCGTCATCAGGTGATTGTCTGATTACTTCATGTCCCAAAATTCCAGAAAGGCCTTGCTGAATGGCAGTATGCCATTAAAACGTGAATGTAGTACACCAAGCAAACGTACCTGGAATGCTTCATCCGAGGAGAAAGGAAAGCTATGGAATTGGTCAAGAACATGCCGCTTCCGCTCGTCTCCCGGGGGGTGGAAGGTTAATGAAGCTCCATGATCCCGTGAGGAAGACATGCGACAAGAATCGCGAGGGTTAACCCGACGTAAATAACCTTGTGGTGTACTCAATCACAAGAACACCAGCTGGCTGTGTGTAAGTTGACAACGACGCGTTCACGCGCTGCCTGCGGACCTGAGGAATGAGATGATTATGTAACATAAAAGTTACCAGCCAGTAGCCTCGTAACCTGTTACTTGCGAGTTACCTGGAAAACTTCAGTAACGAACCCATGTCGAGCAGTGTCAGCAAAATCGTGGCCCAACGGAACCAACGTATCCTTTTGGAGCTCTCCTTGAAACCTGGGAATGGTACGTATACGCATGTGCCAGTCACTCATTATGGATCGCAACTCGCATTCCTCTCCTTCCAACAGACATTTGTGCGGACTGTAAAGCACGTGCCCCAAGGTGGGCTTCCCACAATTTGGGTATATTCATTTGGTGCGCTATCATTTTCTGAGTAACACCGACATTGACAGCCGGCGTATAGTGTGAGTTGTGCCAGCATCCATCGCAAAATCGGAACACACATCACTAAAGTGTATGTCAACTGCACTCTTGCGTGCCGGTTATTGCCTTAGCTTTTTGCATTTACGTAGCAAAAGCATCACCCTGGATGAATGGAGTAAGGAACAGGTCGAAGTCAGGCATTCGACTCCTTCATCGATCTAAATCAACTAATCCCTATTTATCTCATGCAAGGTTATGAAGGAGAATGGGAACACTAAGTCAAATGCGCTCTACAACCCCAATGAGGCTCGCCACCCACCACCAACAAACATGATAGACTCTGAACGTGACTCCGAGCTGGAGAAATTCATACGCTGTACGGAACAAAATCTTTTCTCAACCCTGATATATTCTTAGCCCAATTTTCCAGCAAAATATGAGTTCAAACGGTTCATGGACCGAAAGTCCGGTTCTCTTCAATCTTTGGCTGAGCCGCGAGGACCATCTAGGTCACGCTCTACACCGTTAATGGACTCTTCTCAAACGGAGCGAAGGTTATCGACGGGACCACCACCACCACCCAAGACACCCGAAAACTTGCCACCCGGGCTCCGTCATTCGGCCACCATACTTTCACTGTCAAACAACGCTCCACCCAGATCGGTCTCACAGCCTCTCCCCCCACCGCCTAATCCTGAGAAATCTTCCGCGGCGCCTCCCTCAGGGCAATTCGCAACCACGCAACCCCAGAAGCCCGCAGGAAAAGTATGGGAGGACCTCGTCTCATTGCAAGAACCTCCTTATTCCTCCTCCCTTCCTCTCCAGTATAATCCAGCGCCTTCCTTTTCCCAACCGCAGGCTCCGTTTCAACAACAGCCGGTTACACCTGGCAATGCCCCAAACCCATTCATGAATTTATCCCTCGCACCACCACTCGTTGCCACCCCAGCGTCGATATCCACACCAGGCCCAATGTTTCCTTTCGCACCTTCTGTGCCGTTGTCCAGTCCCGTGCTTCCCCTCGGTGCAACGAATCCATTCAATCAGGCGTTTTCATCTTCATCTGTGACCGGCCCCGCCACGAATTCGAACCCATTCGCATCGTCCACGCACCCCGTTATGTCGTTTCCAACGGGGACTGCGTTACACACGCCGCCTCTCGGTTACGTTCCACCGCAGACGCCCACACCAATACCTACGCTAGTTTTTCCACCCGCATCATTCGCGCCTACACCCACCCCAGCCCCCGTAGGTCTGTCGCAGATTCCGTTCACGCCAATGGCTTCTCCAGCGCAGATCCCACTTACAGGAAACGTATCGACGAACCCATTCTCAGTAGGTCAAGACGAATTTCCTGGGATGACGCCTCAGGCGGCGCTTTTGGGTCAGCAACGACAACCACTGGGACCGCCGCATGGGTACAACGCGTGGGCTGGACCGGGCGTCCAGGGAACATTTTGAATGGTAGAACGGACATGTGCTACCATGCCCGTGACTGGGTGTGCAAGCTGACTTTAGGGTTCAAGGACCGTGCTAGTGTGGATCTGACCGAGGTTCGCTTTGGATACGTACATCTACCTTAAACTATTATCTGGAGTTACGTCTCTTCTCTAGTAATATCGTGTTCGGTCGTGCTGATGATGTGTACGCCAAATCTCTACGAGTCACCGAGCGACGTTTCTCATATTCACCCAGGAGAGTGAGCAAGTCCCTCACTCCGATTGCCCTCGCCAGAATCCAGTTTTATATGAATTGCATGACATGATTTAAAAATTAAACTATGTGTAAGCTCAGTCATCCAGTTCTTGCTCGATCTCCAGCGTCCACAACTATTTGGCAATTCTGTCAACACTGCGGCTAGTATTGCATTGGGCAACGGCTGAATTTTGTCCCTCATTGTGATTCTTGCCGCATTGATGCCCGCTGAGTTGAATTACTATCACTGCACCGGAGTTGCAAAACTTTTCAATGCGAAACGAAAATCTTGTGTTGTGCGACAGATGAGAACCCCCAAAAATTATGGAGAGGTGGGGAATACATTACCCTTCAAGTCTACAATAATAGTCGAAGCATCCGTAGCTATTTTTGTGTGCCAGAGAGATGCCGCTGCAAGAAGTCAAAATGACACAGAGTTGCAAAACTTCGCACGACGACTTTGGTGAGATGTCACGCGCCTGTCACACACCGTCACAGTGTGTTTTGATCTCCGTCGCAGTTGTCGGCCTAGACATCCTCTGGTTGCGTTTGGATAACCTCGATCAACCCATCAAGGTCGTTCGTACCATGTACTAGTTATGTACCGGCTCCTAAATGTGTCTCAAATGTTTTTCCACCCCAGGTTCCAGTATATATGTGTGCCAATCTGCCCTCAGCCCCTCAGACCCGCTCAGCCTGGGTTATAGCAACCAGGACATCGACATTCAGTTAGGTTTAGTCCAGAAACACTTATAGCAGGCAACACATTAGGTATAACACCAACAGAAAATGCAATTTTGGGTATCTACTGGTATAATGTGATTATGACGTGCAGTGCTAAAGTTCACACTCCGACTGACACTGTCACGTTCGGGCTTTCACCTCGTGTCTGGAGCCATAATACACATTGAGATAGATCAACAACATCTATGGCCCCAGCAAAGCGATGTGGGCGCTACCATCCATTTCTGCCGTGCCATTAAAAAAAAGCAGATTTTTAGGTGCGAAGCCCGATGCACAAGAGTGCATGCAGTGTCTAAATTGGGCTATCTAGTGTACAAAATGTCTGATCTTGTCGCTCCCTGCATGTTTCTGGCTCTAAGAAAAAATATATATCATGTGTGGGATAGAACCAGCCTATCTATAACATATCAAGTCCCTCAGAACGTTGTTGCATGTTCTACGGTGTATTTTGCATCTCTGTGTCATTTTGCAACTCCGGTGCAGTGATAGTATATGTAATGATCACCAGGAGACGGGGACATGGCCGACATGATCTAATTTATTGGCGTCCAACTCCGAATTCTATACCCTCGGAAACATTAGACGGCGAACTTGAGCCGAATCACTGCAGTGTCAATTTGACCAGTCCGGGGCCAACACCAAGAAGTGACCGAGAACAATTACGACTAGTTCGATGCCTGTCACGGCCCGCTCAATACAAAGTATCCAATTCACCATAACCAATGATACATATCAACCCACATAGCGCTAGGTACATTCGACTTCGAGCAGCAAAATTCCAGGTTTTAGACGTCATCTTCTAATCGTCGTCGTCGTCATCATCATCATCATCATCATCATCATACCGGCCGCCACCTCTGAAGAGTGCCAACAAATCATCCAGGCCGAGTTTGTTATTCTTAAGCTTGTCGCCACTCAGCGCCGCTTTGGCGAGTTCCCGTTTAGCATCTTGGAGCTAACGTGGGGGAAGGAAGTACGTCAGTCATTTGTCAGAAATGCGGAACGGCGGCAAAACAGTCAGCGTCAGTGACAAATTCATTTTGTAGTGGTGTACACATCCCCCACCTGTAAGATCCGAGTCTCCACCGTATCAGGTATCATGAGTTTGTAAATATTAACGTCCCGCGTTTGTCCAAATCGGTGGGCACGGTCGTAGGCTTGGTCCTGTTTTTGTCATGACACCAGTCGTGCCAAGGTACAATGGGTGTGAGTAGGCAGGCGTAATCGGGATAATCCATAAGAAATCGAGTGGAGACCAAACAAACATTGAGCACAAAAATTCGTAGCAAGTCATAAAAGACACATAAGAACAAGATCCCTATTCAGCACAAATATAACAACAAGAGATTGCAAGAAACTCACTTCAAGCGCAGGATTCCACCACATATCAACAAGGATCACGTTGTTGCACGCTGTCAAGTTGAGACCTACAAGGATAAATCAGCCACACCCTGTTCAGTCCCCGTAACCCCACAACACAGGAAATGGTGGATTTAAATCGGTAACAAATGTCTGGGGAATGCTAGACAAAGATGAGATATTTGGGGATAGACAAATGATGAGTGGGGACTGCCGCGAAAACGCCGCGCACGGTCCGCAGCTAGGCAAGCCATAATAAGACTGTAAGCAAGAAAGTTACGCGTGGGACGATTGCCGCAATGGGAGTAGATGCGATGAAGTGACGAGGACAGTTCTACATCAGCACAAAGCAACACGGAACTCACCAGTACTGCCGGCTTTGAATGAGATCAGTATGCACCGCGTACTCTTGCTGTTCCGAATCTTCTCCAAACTAGCCTCACGCTTGTCCTTTAGCATTGAACCGTCGTCTAATGACGCAATCGGTTGGTATCACCACACTGGTATGCGCTGGAACGTACATCGAACGTGTTTGACGCCATGCGCATCCAAAAACGGCTCAATCAAATCCAACATGGTTGTAAACTGTGAGAAGATGATGGTCTTTTCCACACCTTCAGAGCGTTCGTCAATAGTCTTCAAGATATCTAATATTTTTTTGATCTTGGCGGAGTCCGGAGGTAAACTGGAGTCTGGCACAGGCTTTGTGGGTCTGGCTAGAGGTTTGCATTCTTTGCAGTATGTTGCGTCGTCTCCCACTGGCAGACTGGCAGACGAAATGAGAAGTGCAAACATGTTAGAGAGGAACGACGGACACCGTCTGGCAGAGCTGGCATTTCTTCGCGGCCGACATGCCGAGCTGCCCAAACATGTTTGCAAGATCTTCGGTGTCATCATCATCGCCTTTGGCAGTCTTAGGATCAGCTGCATCTTTGTCGATGCGATAATCCTTAGAAACGAGCGAGGGATGATTACAGGCTGAGTATCAGTCCCAGATCAACGTCAGTTTTTGCTTCGATTATGCACAACGCTTACCTTGACGGAGCCTCAGCAATAAAACCAGAACATGCGTATAGCTGACGTTTTCCGATCGAACAAGTTTATCAACCTCTGAGGTCATTCTAGTTTCGAGCAGCCGATAGAACTCTTTTTCAGTGGCACTGAAAGTACATTCGACTACTTCGAGAGTACGTTCCGGCAATTGAAGAAGTGGTTTTCCATTCAGGATCTGGTCCTTGGTACGTCGAAGCATCACCGCCTTCAGAACAACCTATACCGCAGTGAGTCCGGCGAAGGAAAAGTATATTGGAAACATACGTGCAAACGCTTGAGTGCACGAGCAGGTCGTCCACCTTTGACAGGTTTCGCAATTTGTTCGTTAAAATTTTGCCACTCATTGAGGGGTCTGATCCGCAGGAACTTAATCAAAGAGTAGAGCTCCTCAACATTGTTTTGCCTGATGATCACGCCTGAACGAAACTAGTACGCAAATAGAACTAGTTACTTACATGGGGGTTCCAGTAAGACACCATCTAAATTTACCTTCCAACGCACAGCACGCGATGGCACCTTTCGTGTTTCGGTTCTTAATATTATGGGCCTCGTCTGGTTTTCAAAAGTTCTCAGTCATCAGGTTTTGAGATATTATCGGCCACAATACGCACCGAGCACAATACGAAACCATTTCACTTGGAATAATGCGTCCTTGGTCTTCGTTTTCCTCGCCAACTTTCTTGTAAACCCATCCGAAGAATCCGAGTCTGAGTCCGAGGCAGCAGCCATGAGTTTTGACTTGGATTTCTTGGATTTGCCTTCGTTCTTTGTCTCAGGGGCAAACGATGCGTATTCGGAGGCAACGATTGAATAAGTCGTCACGACAACATGCGCTTGCTGCAGAACTGTTGGGTCTGTGGTACGATTCTGACCATGATGCTCGATGACACGGAGCCCAACCGCGATGCGCGAAATCTCAGCAGCCCATTGCGACACTAGAGCGACCGGGCAGATGACGCTAGAACACATGGATGAATATCATCCCATGCAAATATGTGGACCTGCTCCTACAGTGTGCTGGCAGCCCATCCATCCTGTTTGTCTGATTTCCTGGCGCGGCCGTCAACAATACGTGTTATAGTCTGGACGGTTTTCCCAAGGCTGTATGTTGTCAGAGAGTGAATCATCTATTGAGCCTGCACACTTACCCCATATCATCCGCCAGTATTCCTCCACTCTTCTTTCCAGTTTCGCGCTCGCGCATCCAGTTTCGCCCGATTACCTGATGAGGTAACAGTACAATACCATCCGTGAATCCGGGTACGATGGCTTCACTCATATCGACTGATGTATCTTCAGTACTGTTCACGCTGTCCTCAACCAGCGCACGTAGGGCCTTCTCAGCTTCAGCAGCTGACATACGGGGGTCGTAGAGATCGCGCGTGTCTGGTTCATCAAAGGTCTCCCATGTTGGGATGTTGGGATTACTGGGAACCCGGGATTTCTGAGGGTGCTCGACAGGTGCTGGTACCATGGGGCGTTGCGGGGGCATAGCGGGTGTGGCACGATCGAGAGCGGCCAGAATGTGGCTTTTTACAGCCGCTCCTTCAAGAGGCTGTGATAACTTTCTTGTACTAATTACGTCAAATAACGAACACCCAAGTCAACCAGCGCATACTACTTACCCACCCCCTTCTCCATCTAAAGAAATAACAATCGGACCGTTTTTGTTATTATTCTTCAACGAAGATGGGATTGAACGAGGCCCAGACGAGCCAGAGCTGGAGGAGGAAATAAACTACGCGCATTCAGACACGTGCCTCCTGAAATAACACGTTTACTTACGACGACGTCGGAATCTGGCTGGGATAGTTTCTGGTCTGGTTTGTAGAACTCTGGGTAGATTCCTGGGTCTTGAAGGAGCTGCTTACGCCTTGGATGCGATAAACAATCTACACCTCCAACATAAATTTTTGCGTACCTGGCTTCCATGGTTCAAAATTTGGTTATGGTTCAGTGAAAGAAGTGGATAAATTATTCCAACTTCCGACGCGACG
>JBBPTV010000033.1:22011-76506 GCA_038094275.1 Tubosaeta brunneosetosa
TACGCCTTGGATGCGATAAACAATCTACACCTCCAACATAAATTTTTGCGTACCTGGCTTCCATGGTTCAAAATTTGGTTATGGTTCAGTGAAAGAAGTGGATAAATTATTCCAACTTCCGACGCGACGCGTCCAATCGTGGCACGTGATGTTCCTATGCTACCCAGCCGGAAGTGATCAACTAGTGATAAACCCTGTATCCAACACTACAAGATACGCTAAAGCAGGCCTTCCTTCTTGATGAGGTTATTCAATCTGCAGTAGGGTCGAAGTCTAAGAATGCGTCCATCCCAGACCATTTCGGATTTTTCATCTTGGTTAGCCCTTTAGTACTTGACATGCCTCTTTCGCGTTGGACCAAGTGTCCGGCTGTGCTAGCCCTCTTCTGGTGAGTGATTGCATGAAATTCTTTGGATGATCTCATTACCGCCGGCTCGATGAGATGCAGGAACGAAGTTTTGAGCAGTGATGACCGTTGTTTAGTGTGAGGCAAGTGCATTTCTACTCACGCTTTCAACGGTTCCTGTTGAGTATCCCACAAGTACAATGTACACTTGGAGAATCGACATCCATGTCGGTGCCGGGCACAGCAACGAATGCATGGAGACCTTGCACGTGATCGTCCCATGAAACTAATGGTACAGCGCGGAGGGGTGAAAACAACACGAATTTCGGTACAAGTTCACGACTTACACATTGTGTTACCAAAGTAGGATCTCTTCATTGATAACAGCAGTATCACCATGATTCACCAAGTCGAGTGGTACCCACATACCATTGAACCTGAACGGGGCGGACAAATCCGCACTTGAGCCTCGGGATCGTTGAGCCCTTGTGAGTTCCATTCTCACGAATGTATGAATATGATCATGAAAACGGCAGTTCTCGCACGCAGTGACACGACTATCCACCTCTCAGAATTCCTTGTCATATTATCGTTTTGCAACGACGCGAAACGTAACTTGTAGAGAGCAGTCACTTTTTTGGCTGTGACCTCATAGTACTGTTGCAAGAATAATCTGCTGTAAGGAAGGATTCATAAGCTTATGTATACCTGTGTTAGCAGCGGAGACGTATGAAAGATAGGAAAGCACTGGCAGGTGTAGTACCGATACGGTCATATCAATACTATCGACATACCTTGCATTCGGGACAGGAAATTGGATGGTGGCGTTGTTGAACATCAATTGAGGCTCCATCATCGCCTTGCTGTCAAGTAAAGCAAGTCTTTCAGTGGACACGAGGTAATCTAAAGCCCTGCGTCTGTGCCACCGATACCAAAAAGGTCACGGCGAAAGCCTGTACTGGATCGAATTGTTCGATGCCATGCTACGGGCATGTAAGCAGTAAAAAATGACTTGCCCGGTCTGTATGAGCCTGAGTAGCTCTCTCACAGTGACTGTACCTCATGTTCAAAGGACGACACACCTTGTGTCTCCAGGATCAGTCTGAGCACGATGGATAGAGACCGACCACCCGCAGCCCTTTTTTTCGTACGGAAAAGCTGTCATTTAACGTCAGCGTGTCCAGTTGACCTGAGAGACTCAGGCAAAATCAGTCGCCTTGAGAAGCACAAACGTCGTGATTGGAATCGAGGCTTGATCAATACTTGTTCGATTTTTATCCAAAATGGGATATTTTTGCGCGGAAAAAGTTCTAACTGCTGATGTAATCTGACATTTTATTAATACTGGGAAAATGATTTTGTACCGCAACTTGTTCGTCGCTGTCGCGTTGTGCCCGACGGCGAGAAGACAGACCCGCAATGCCCTCGCCAATCGCGCTCAGTCCGTCCTCGCCTCAGCCGTCCATTTTCAAGAAGAAAAGGTCGCTCGGACAGTTGCCATCCATGGCAACCGCTGCCTCTTACCTTTCTGCAGTACACGAAGCCGACTCTCGTGCACGCGGACACGACATCTCCCCGGCGTCTACCCCCGCCCTCTCAACCTCGTCCTCTATAACCAGTTCCTCGGAGGATACCGTACTTCACGAGTCTGATGATAACCGCACAGGCCTCGCATATCCTCGCACCCCACCTACCTCCGAACAAGTTTTTACCACCGTTCACACCGAGTTTGGTCATTGCGCTAACGAGAGCTTTCGCTGTGTCTCGCAACACAATCCCGACAAACCTGTTACCGAGCACGAAATAGAAGAACCCCCGTATTACATCCTGATCACGACATACATCAGCTACCTCATGCTCATTGTTTTTGGTCATCTCCGTGATTTCTTTGGAAAGCGTTTCACCAAGGAGTACTTCACACATCTCATGCCTTATGATGTATGTCGTTTCCATCGCAGCATCCTGTTCGTTTTTCTAACACATGTCTCATAGGGTTATGCGCCCCTTAACTCGGATTTCGATTCATTCTACACCCGTCGACTCAAGCGTCGCATGGATGACTGCTTCTCTCATCCCGTCACTGGCGTCGCCGGACGGACCATCCTTGTATATGATCGCTATTCAGAGGATTGCAATTACACTCAAATATACCCCGGCACGAAAACACGCGCGCTCAACATTTCTTCGTACAATTACCTTGGATTCGCCCAGGCGCGCGGTGGTTGCGCTGATGCCGTAGAGGAGTCAATCAAGCGTTATGGCGTTGCGGCATGTGGGGCCCGCTTAGAAGGTGGTTCAAACGAGCTCCATCTTACGGCTGAGGCCCTCGTTGCGCGTTTCGTTGGCATGGAGGATTCTTTAATCAGTTCGATGGGATTCGCAACAAACTCCACGTTTATTCCTGCCCTAGTAGGAAAAGGATCTCTAGTCATTTCCGACGAGCTTAACCACGCGTCCATCCGTTTTGGTGTCAGGACTAGCGGCGCGCAGGTTCGGATGTTCAAGCACAACGACATGCAAAGCCTCGAAGCGCTCCTCCGCGAAGTAATTAGTCAAGGTCAACCCAAGACTCATCGTCCGTGGAAGAAGATCTTGCTTATTGTTGAGGGCCTCTACAGTATGGAGGGCAGCTTAGTGAACTTGCCCCACATAATCGAACTCAAAAAGAAATACAAGGTAAATTATAGTCGTGTGATGTAGTCACATGCTGATAAATTATCTAGTTCTATCTATTTGTCGATGAAGCCCACTCGATTGGCGCCCTCGGTCCTCATGGTCGTGGTGTCTGCGATTACTTCAATATTCCCCCTCGATCCGTCGACGTTCTGATGGGAACGTTTACCAAGTCTTTTGGTGCCGCCGGGGGGTACATTGCCGGTCCGAAACATCTCATTGATGCTCTGCGTGTCCGAGGCTACTCTGGCATGTATGCAGAGGCGATGTCGCCACCAGTCCTCACCCAGATTGTCTCCAGCATGGCGAGCATTATGGGCGTTGTTCCACCTCCTATCCCATCCAAAGCTTCTCTGACACTATCACCGTCGAGTTCTGTTTCCACGCTCAGGTCTTCAGAGGACGACGTTCACCCAGGAATGGCCCCAGCATCGGCGATTCCTTCATGGCTATCTCTTCCGCCTTCTCTGGCCGATGGCTCGGAGGCTCGTATGCGCATCCGCCGTCTGGCTTTCAATTCCCGTTACCTTCATGCGGGTCTTAAGAAGCTTGGGTTCATTACTTACGGTCACCCGTTCTCGCCCATTGTTCCACTTTTGATATACAATCCAGGCAAGATGGCAACCTTCGCGCGAATGATGCGCGTTCGGTCCACGCCGATTGTTGTGGTCGTCGTCGCATATCCTGCTACTCCACTTGTTACTTCTCGCGTGCGGTTCTGCGTCAGTGCAGCGCACACCAAGGAAGACATTGACACGGTGCTGCAGGCATGTGACGAGCTCGGTGACATCCTTGATCTCAAGCATGGTCACTCTGAGAGATGGCCATTGGAGCAGATTATGAAGCGGAGTGTAGAGCTCGTTAATAATATCTAACTCAGGCTCCTCGATTTCTTTTCCCGTACCTCTGAGCACTGGTGACGTCCTACGTATGGGACTACTGCGTCTTCTAGATTATTCTTGGATACATATTTTACAATCTTTGACAGCTGACCTTCACTTTTTCAAGTACTTTCGCTGCAGATAACTTATGTACCTTACCAGATGCTTTACAAACATACCTCGCTCAACGAATTGTGTACTACTTTGCCGATGCTGGTTACTATCGCCCACCGGTGTACGCCCCCTGGCAAGAGGTATGCTCTATATCACATTGAGTTAAGTTCAGCTCCAGACGGGATCTATGATAGTGCAAGTACTCCCTACTAGCGCTGCAATACCTGCAGCATCCGGCGCTTCGTCGTATTATGGATGGGATTTCTGGTGCTGCAGCCGCCATTCGATTCTATATAATATCACAGGCCGAACTTAAGAGCAGCCTCATGCCTCAGGCTTGTGCAATTGAAGCTCATCGATCAGGTTAGACTTATCCCCGGCGCAGAGAAAGCGATTTCATTCATCATGTAGAACGCGCCGCTTCCCACGCATCCGTTGACTGACGTCTGCTTTAGAGCTGACGGGCCTCCAGTATGGCGCAGCTCAGGAGCTAGAGCTGTCGAGCTGGGTAGGGAACGAAATTGCGAGCAGCAAGCGTATGGTATGGGCAAAAAACATCGGCCGGCATGTCAAAGAGGACAGGATACGGGCAATTCATGCCCTACTTTCGCGATCGTGTTGATGCTCAATCGGACGCAGTAGGTGTTAATGTGTTTGATTCAATAGACGTCAGTTTTCTGATGGCATATTCTGTACCCTCGTCTAGGACACGTCTAAGAGTGCTGAACTTGCTAAAGAGAAATGTGAGTCATTGCATCATTCCGATCAAGATGTTCACCGCAACAAGTGAAGCTAGCATTCCGTGTAGTAGCCGAACTGTAAGCCCGGTACTACTACATGCGGTACGACGCAGTCACCCCAACAGAGCATGGTCTTGTCCGCTCGTCTCTCAGTGTTTCCCGCCGTTGGCCACGGCAGGTTTCCACGAACTCGTGGACGGCCCCATGAGTCCGACGGAAGATTGGTTAGTATTTGCAATGAATATAATTTGAAAGGCTTCGTTTAGCTGCACGGTAAGGTATGTACTTCGTCATTATACTAGGAAGGTATCAATTCTGCTGGTATTGCAGCGGCCCGGGAAATCCACTATCATTGAACACCCGTCGAAGCGCCAAAAAGACAACGAAACGCTGGCGTATTTCTACTGTGACTTTCAGGACCCCCTACGAGCTAGCCATGGAAGTTCTACGTTCTTTAACAAAACAGCTGTGGTGGGGTGCAACGCAGGATTGGCCGACCGCGTTTTCTGATCTATTGAACCCCGCAAAAAGCACGAGATACGAAACCGCCGACAGACTGGGGCACCTATCGAACCCCCTGAAGCGTGCCACAGAACCACACGAGAGAATGATTGTTGCTGGGTGAGTGCGATGGCCTGGAAGACCGGCCCACCAGATAAAAGCTGGCGGTCCATACTTGTGGACACTGCACTTTGTTCGTCGCAGGTCTGGCGGCATGTACCCAACCATTTGCACCTTCCATTGAGCTTGTCGACTTGCAGGTTCCAATGAGTGCAATGCCAATTGGACGGACTCGACGGCTCCCAAGCCCAAACTAAAGTTGGTCGCGGCGGTGCGTTGCGTAGTTTGCTGACAGCTCACAAGATAGTCACGAGGAGATCCGCCCTTTCTCGTGGAGAATATGACGATCCGTCTGGAGAGACATCGCATGTCGCAATCAAGTATAGCCATCCATCCGTCGCCTGGGCCCTTTGGGAGGTCGTCCGCACCCGGTGGATCACTCGAACACGTCTGGGGAAACAAGATCGAGATCGGGATTTCTGTCGTCTCGGTACCGGCTGCCCTCGTGGGCCACCTTGCAGATGAGATCATGTCTCAACGGCCGCGATCTTCATGCCGGAGCCAGCTTCCGTTCCACGGACCGAAGGTTTATAAGGGGCCGCGGTACCGCGATGCGAGGTGTTACTAAGACTGGGTGTCACTCCCAGTACTTGTTGGTAGTGGCTAGTAATTTGTAGTGTACGGCCCTGATATCTGTTTATCGACAGAGTGACTGCTGGTGCCTAGTTGGTCTACCTGGTTCTACCCGTGCTACTTTCCCTACCCGGCAAGCTCTCCTGCTCCGTTCCTACGCCTAACCGTTCTACTGTTGCCAGGGTGTAGAATTTAGCAAATTGTTTAACAAAAATTTCGGTCTGTTATGTGTACTAATGGGAAGGTCTCTCGTCGACATCGTCTATTATGTATCACGGAAACAAATCCCGAAATCAACGACGTCACATCGCACGTTTGTCTCAAGATTCCATAAAAATGCATCAGGCACAAACATACGTCATACAAGAAAAGGTGAAAAACGGCGATCAACATAATAAGAAGTTGAAATAAAAGAAGAAAAAGGTACATGTCATCTGGACAAGACCCCAAGTAATAAGAATATGGTCATCGAAAGAGAAGGAAGAAAAGAAGAAAAAGCCAACTACGATCCACCTTCGTTACTGGGGCAGAAATTGCATCGAACCAAACCCTGTGTATGTACTATACTGTCCTGTCAACGAGACCAATGGACGCGTCGGCTGAGGCTGCGCAAATGCACTAGAACTTGAACCTCCAGTCGCCGTAGGACGAGTCTGGGAAGATCGGTTGGTAGAGCCCACACCGACATTCGACCCGCCTTGTCCAAGTCCGTGAGCATGCAAGACACCAGAAGCATTCTACCAGGGCAGCAACACATGAGTTCCTACAATAAGAATAAATTAATGAAAGACGTACCGTATTGTTCGGGGACCGGCCAGACATCCGACTCGATAAGGAGGAAGAGGACGAAGATCGGCTCGGGGCATCTCCCACGGACAAGTAAGGTGCATCTGGGTGGAATGAAGGGGACCCTGAACTCGCTTTTACCGTACTTGGTCGGTTGACAACGCTCGCCGTCAACCCATCCTGGACGGCGGTCATCGTCATATAATCCGGAACACGAAGAGATTTGGAACGTCGGGGCACACCCGCGCTCGTGGTTGACGAATCTGAGGGTTTGCAACACATGTTATGCTCGCTTGATCGACCATACATCACTGTCTGGGTCCCAGAGCCATGGGAAGTAGATCCTTTGTCGCATTCGCATTCCGTACAGCATCCACCGGAGTGTGGTGAACAAGTACATGCACCGCCTGGACAATGGCATTGGCTGCGACCACATGAATCCGCTGAAGGCGGATGTTGAGACGGCCGGGTCTGGGGCCGAGGACTTGAATTGGAATTCGAGTTGACATTGGGGCTCGGAACTGGAGCGGAGAACGCAGTCATCGGATTCATCGACAATTCATATGGACTAAAACCGGTCGGGATTACCGCACTTGCGGTAGGCGGTGCAGAGATCTGTCTCAACCACTCTTCGAATTCCCGCGTTTGTGAGTCCGAGGCAGAGTCGACGCTTGGTGGTGCGGAACTTGGTGGCAGGGAGAGAATAGTACAATCGAGGCAAAACGTGCAGGATCCGGGGTTGCAGCATGCTGCGTATGCACCACCCGGTGCGATCGGTGAGTTGCTGTGTTGGCTGCAACCTGGACACCGACAGGAATCACCACAAGCGCATGGGGATGGAAAGACACCAGGCACCTGCCACGCATCAAATCCAGATTGTGTGCCTGGCGGCATACTTCGCTGGTGAGGTGGGTGGTGAGACCCTGGCGACGCACGTGTGTCGAGCGTTTGCGAAGCAGGGTTGGTCTCGTGGTGGTCTGGCGTATGGATGTGTTCATAGGCTCGGCTGTATGGACTGAAATACATGTTTTCGTGCGTGTGATGACGGCTGCTGTGGCTGTGTGGTATGTTGGAAGAGGGGTCGTGGAGAGGACCATCATGACGAGGGGGGCGAGGGAGAACGGGACGAAGCTCAGCGATGCGGGCGAGAACATGGGTAGAAAGAGGTGAGGAGGGATCATCCTGGATAACATGCGTGGAATCTGTGGGGTGTTGATGGTGATGCCTCTCTGCTTTGATGTCGTGGTGATGAACAGAGGAGCGACGCCGGCCAGCAGGCTTGCGGGGCGTCCAACAGTCACATTGATCACCTTTGTGACATCTACAGCCGCTAGGAGACGTTTCACCTTGTGAAAAGTCAACACTGTAGATGGGGGCGGCAAAAGGAAGGCATGTCGAGCCTACCGCTATGGTCAGATTCAACTGATCCGTCAGATACTGCGGGCAAAGTAACGATTGCTTCGAGGTCTTCAGGGAGACCATGTGGAAACGCAGCGATAGCCGGTAGTTTGGTTACCCCTGAAAATCCACAAGGGAAAGAAATCAAGTCAGAGGAGCACTCAAGGAAAGCCGAAAGCGGACCTTTTTTGGAATGAGACGGATCCGAAACAGCATTGGAGGGATGCTGGATACCGCAGAGACATTTGACGTGGACTTGTTTCGTTTTACGGAGTTCTCTGCAGTGCTCGCACTGGGTGACAGGACGACCCTTTTTCTTAATTTCGTACAATGGACGATCGGTGTGTTTACAGGCCGAAGACCGATGACCCTTTATGCACGTTTCACTGTGGCGTCCGATGAGATGTGGTGGACAAGAGATAGAGGGGAGACATACCACGCATATTTCTTATCGCTGACGAGAACCTGGAGGAACGGGGGGTGGGTGTGCTGCACGATGAGGACGAGGGGGACATACCATGGTTGGCGTGAGATGTGAGGTGCGCCCGGACGGGATGGCGGACAAACACCGTCCGCGACGACGAGCGTTCAAACTATGAGCTAGAAAGCATGGAGACGGATGGGGAGAGGGTATTTAAACACCATGCGAAAACAAGAGATGGTGTTGATGATCGTTGACAACAACAGCTGTTGGTTTTAATCGCGGTGAGCCACAAAACACAAATATGTACAAATAACGTGACAAATCCATGTCACGCCCGTGTGCGTGATTTCTGCTAAAGGGCCGCTTGGACATTGTGGAAGAGCCATCCTTCGAGGGTTCGCTGGGTGTACCAGTCGCAACGTTGCAGCCTGCCATGTACACATGTCAAAGTACTCCACGTTGATATAGGAACGGAATCGGTCCGGTGCTGGCAGGTCTAATATGCGCTAGCGCTGATCTCCCCCATCTAAAATATCACGGTGTCTCTGCTTCCGCCGCACGCTGCTGTCTTCTCGCTTTCTTGGCCGCATTTGCTGCGGCTGCTTTCGCCTTTTTCGCCTCTGCTCGCGCTAATTTTTCCTCCTCTTCCTTCTTCTTGGCTTCCTCTTCTGCTTTTCGCTGCTCTGCCTCTGCTTTCGCCTTGGCCTCTGCCCCCGAGTTCCCTCCCTTGGTCTTCTTTTTCGATTCTCGTGCCTCCTTTTCTTCCTGTTTGATCCTCTTGATGCGGGGATCCAAACTCAGCGTGAGATCGACTAGGCTGCGTACCCGTGCCGTGTCCTCCTTCTTTCGTCGGGCGCGCTCGGACTTGTTCTTCTTCTCCGTGTATCGCTTATCATCACGGCTAACCATGTCGTTAATACCCATCACTCCCAGAAACAGCAAAAAAATTAAAGAAAGTCGTGACCGACCTGTCGCTTCCCTCGTTCACCTCCTTGTCCAAATACTCAAACGACCGCCAACTATCAAAGTTGTACCAAAAGTCGTAAAACGCCTCCACCTTGTCCTTGGGGTCATCATACAACCCCAACAACGGTACTGGCGTCTTTTTGCTAAACCGTGCTTCCAACTCGTACACCGGCGTCCATGTCTTGAAAAAGAAATCAATGTCGTTGGCTTTGCTACCCTTGAATTCGGACGCGGTTGGCGTTTCCTCTTCGAGCGCGAGATAATAAGGATCGACAGAATCAAACTGTCGGCGACGTTCGGGGTGTGTGAGCACATCGTGTGCTTTTTGAATACATTTGAAAAAGGCGTCATCGTTGGTCGTGTGCGATTGACCAGCTTTTTTATCGGGGTGGTGCTTCAGGACCTTTTTACGATCTGCGATGGATCACGAGTCAGCGCGAACACATGGAATGAATGCAGATCGGGATAACATCGGCGTACGTACGGGCAATTTTGATTTGTTCGGGCGTGGCCTTGTAACGTAGATGAGAAAGCCCAAGAACCTGGTAGTGATCTTGTTTCTACACACGCTGTCAGTATCAATCTTGAAAAAATAAAAATAAAATGAAGATAGGAATTAAGGTGGAGGCATGGCGCAAGCCTGGATGTGAAAAAAAAAAAAAAAAAAAGAAAACAAGGGGCGAAGAGACGATAGACCTTCCACTCTTTCGGATCGAGCAATGACAGGGTTGGTGCTTCTTCTTCATCTCCAACCCCGAGATCGTCTTCACCGTTTAACGCATCCGCACGAAGTGCCTCGATTCGTAGTCGGTCTTGCTCCACCAGCTTGTCATATGCGTCGAAGGAGAGTCCGTGTAATGCGCGGCGAACGTGTTCGAGATAGGCTGATCCAGCAGGAATGAGTTTGCGTTGGACCACGGCTGGTCGGTGCGGTGTCAATACGGCAACCTCGTGTTTTTGGGGTGCGGCTTACGAGCGAGATGGGCAGACGGCGGCGGGTCTGGTGCGGCCCAGTTTTTAGGGAGTGCGGGCAGGACGGTAGTAGTGGTCATTGAAGCAACCCAACCGCGTGTAGTTTGACGAAAAGTGTGTTATCACAAAGTCACGTGCACAAGTGAAGTGGTCATTTCCACGGAGAGCGAATGCATAACCCGCGGTGGAACTCTTTTACTTCTTTCCCCGCCGTCTCTCCCCGAACCCCTTCGCCGGCCGATCCGGACCGTGCACCTTTTCCTGTCCGCCAGAGTCTAGCCCCCCCAGCTCTGGTCCGAGTGGATCGCGCACGACAGTGACCACACCGCCAGAACTCGAACTCGTTCTCGACACCAAACCTGGACTGACACCACCCGACTTCTCCTTCTCGCCAAATATCCGACTCCGTGCTTCTTGATATTGTGCCTCGCGTTCTGCGAGCGTGCCCCTCGGTGCCGGGGACGTCCCTCCTGAGGCTGAGCTAGGTCCAGAAGACGGCGAAGAAGAGGCTGGTGTCACCGCCCCGACAGGGCTGGCGCTGGTACTCGGAGGGGGTCGTTTTAGAATGCGCAGCGTTGGTTGGAGTGCTGCAGGAGGTGGGGGGGCTACACTTGCGCTGGTACTTGCACGCGCTACGATGAGCTCCGGCATCGGCGCTCTCTTGTTACTGCGACCAATGTATGGTGTGTAGGAAACATGAGCAATACCCGAGATACCAACTGGAAGATGAACACATACACGCATGACAGATGGACTCGAGCAGACTCACGCTTCCTCCCAGATCCTGCTACTTTCTTCGTTTCCGTTTTGTTCTAAGCTTGGCGTCGCGCTGCTGGTCTTGTTTCCACTCGGATTAGCCCTGGTATATGTTCCTTGTTCCGGCTCCCCATCGTCATCGTCATCCTCGTCATCGTCCCAATCATCACGCACGACCTTGGCCTTGGCCGTCTGCTTTGTCTGCTTTGGAACCATCGAGACAACTCGCCCACTCCCCTAATATTCCCGCCATCGCCACGCGTAAACACAAAACCAATGGAGTAAGCGGACAGGCTCATGCCAAGACACCCAGGAAACTCACCAGGGGTTCTTGGTCCCACTCCCCATTCCCGCTCGTCTTCGCCATTGCCAGCACTTTTCAATTCTTTGGTTTGCACCGTCCCCTAACAAGTCCTCTTGGGGCTCCTCAGGCCGATAGAAACTCGGTGCAGTACGATGTGATGCAAAATATATTCACAAGGGAAACTCATTCGATCATATTCGCTGAGTTTGAAGTAGGCACCCAATAGGAATACAGATAAAGTACAAAAAGTACTATTCGTTCGATCCACCTTCACGCCGTCCCAGTGAGCCGGGCAACTTCATACAAATACGTCCCAAGCACCTTGGTCTGAAAATATATATATAACATAAATCAATCATATCACAACATACGCCACGCACCCCTTCAATAAAGTTGGAAATGTCCAACTTTTCGTTCGTCGAGCTACATCCACCGCAATCAGCGACTCTGTATCACCAAACATAAGAGCACGTACTGCGCCCCATCATCCGCCCGTCCCATCGGAAGTAGCAATACGTTGACCCCCAATTTTTCCGCAAACGTGAGCGTCACCGGGATCGACCCTCCCTCACGCGTATAATCCGGCGACTTGTTCCAGACAGCCTTGCCCAATCCAACCTCAGAGGTACGGACGACAGGATGGACATGCAACGACGGACCTCTATCGCTTTGTGGGCTGCTTCAAAGTTCCAGTGGTTCACGTCTGCTACCCAAGGCTTCCCCCCGTGAAGGTATTCGACCTGCAGCTTGTTCTTACTATTGAATTTGGTGAATTCAGATTCGATATATGCCGTCACGAGCGGAATAACTGATTCAGGCGTTTGTGGAGGGACAAGGCTGTACCAAAACCGACATTGAGTCGGGAACGTTGCACGACCGATAACATGGCATCGCAAGATACGCACCGAAGACTGAATTTTCCGATTACTTTGGATGGAATGACTGTCTTGCAGCCTGGCTCAGAAAAGGCACCTTGGATACCGTGAAGAGAAAGCGATGGGTGACGCATACGACCCATGATCACAGATTCTTTGTGATCAGACAGTGCGATCTGCGCATCATAAGTGTGGAGCTTGCGAAGAGGGATAGGAGAATCATCATACTGATGCGCCAGCTGCTTGTGCAACATCCGCAACGGAATAATCCATCTTGGTGTATAATTTGCTAAATAGGCGAAATACATGAGCGGACTCGAGAAGTGAGGGGGAAAACGTTACATTTCATCTTCGTCAGGTGGCAGCACCATCGCTTCGATACCGGGAATGAGAATGTGACCATGGTGATCTACGAGTTTGCTCATGAGCCCGATGAGATCCGTCATCGGCTCGTGGACCATGCGCCCAAACAACCCAGAATGCAGATCTTGGCCAGGGCCCGAGACGTTGATGGCAAAGTAGGCGATGCCACGAAGGCCGTAAGTCAACGCGGGCGTACGCGTGTTCAACCAATAATTGTCGGACTGTGATACGAATCAAACAGCACGGGTCGGCAAGAGTAGAACAGAGACGTACGATGCAGACACAGTCAACGCCCTTGAACCACTTACCCTCAGCTACTTCCTTCTCGATAAGCTCGTCAAGGCCCTCGCTCCCGCTCTCTTCCATTCCTTCGAAGCAAAACCGGAGGTTGACAGGGAGCTCGAGGTTCTGTGCGTGATGCGCCTCGAGCACGTTGAGCCAGCCCATGATTGGACCCTTGTCGTCCGTCGCTCCACGCCCATACAGTTTGTCGTCCTTGTCGACGAGTGTGAACGGGTCCGTCTCCCATCCGTCCGATTGCAGTGCCTACCCAGAGTGAACACATGGCACCATAAAGTTGATGAGAGAACACACAGGTTGTACGTCATAGTGACCGTAAACCAAGACTGTCTTCTTCTTGGGGTCTTGGCCCAACTTCCCGAGGATTGCAGGCGGCAGTGCCAAGCGTTGGCCCTGCAACGTTTGTGAACCGAGGTCTTTGAGCACCGTCGTCACCCCGAGCGCGTTGAGTTGCTTCTCGAGCCAGTGGCCCATCGCGATCGTCTCGCTGCGATACGCGGCATCAGCGCTGATACTGTAAAAGCGATCAAGGCTGTCAGGGGACAAATCACGACGGCCCATCACTGGTACCTCTTGATCTGGACGGCATCTGCAAGGCGTCGAACGAAGCTTGCCTTGTGCGCGTCGATATACTTCAAGAAATCTGAACGGGAAGTCATGGTCACGTATAAACTTCCTATTCAGCCCATATTTGACAGACTCTCACATGCTAATGGCGCTGGCGCATACTATCGAATAAATCCGATTGTTGGCGTTGTAGCGGGCAGATTCAAAGGGATCACAACAGGTAGAGCTATAGTACAATTCTCCTATCAGAATCAGAAAAGCTAAAGTGTAACAGCGAACGGCAGCCGACGGCACGATCGCAGTGAGCCTGCTAACAGTTTGTATTCCGTCGCAAGCAAATATTCGCAATGGCTTTGATAATGAAACAGAGTTTCTGTGGCAGGCGATGACGAAACGATACATCACAAACATCTATAATAACAAGTGGTCTAATACCAGCCAGAAGCACCAAGAAGACAACCGACGAACGTACAATAAACCCTTCAAGGCGTTACGTCCATCCCCTCCCCCGCATCGCCGTTCTTCTCTGTAGATTGGATCATCTCCTCATCGATTAGAATGTCCCCGACGAGCTCCGGGGGAAGCTGCGACAGAAACGCTTTGTTGGCCGCTCGAACTTCATCCTAACCAGACAAATGAGGACCACATCACAGTCACATTAGATGAGGTAGCTCCTACTTTGATATCGTCAATCCAAGGAAGCGGCTGCATCATCTCCTCGTCTTCCATTGCTTGAGAGTAAACTAGCAGGTACGGCCCAGCGCCCAGGTGAAGCCCCGCTTGGTCATTCAAAACAACATCTTCGGACACCTGAAAGAGTGTCCAGGTGAGCCATTTGCACTCATGAGGGTTTCAGTCACCTTTTCGATTTGCGAATCTGCGATTTTCCACCAGCAAGACTTGTCATAGACGTAAGAGTAAAGGTGCTTCCTGCCATACAACCCATCATGGACAAAGACCACCCGCAGATCATACTGGAGTTCACATTTAGCATACACAAAAGAACAAGATAAAACATGCCTTGAACTGTTGTAACTCTTCACAATGAAGTAAGGTCTCGGCCTGAGCACACAGTATGTCGATATTCTCATCAGCAGCTGTGGTCATCCTCATCAGCATCAATTATACGTGCAAGGGAGAGTCAAAACCCTTGATTCCTTCTTCAATAGTAGTCAAAATACCCTTCAACTTTTGCGTTGCTGCTTGAATCAGGTTACCACGCTCTAAATCGCCACTGGCATCGGCGACATTCTCAAAGTAGAAAATGGAGGACCGAAGATCTTTCAGCGTGTCTTTGCCCTGCTCACCACATTCTGAACGCCAGAACCTCATCGATGGAATGACCACTTACATCAAAATTGGTCAATGTTTTCTTGTGCAGTACAAGTCGCTGCACCTCATCCAACATTTCTTGTTTTTGTTTGCGTTTCGCTTGTGCAAGTTCCGCATTCTCTCTCAAGAATTGATCGAGGTAAATCGATTTTGGGTAGGTGAAGGTTTTCTTGTTTGACCCGCCCCCGTTTGTGGTGGTACTTGGTGTCGATAACGAACGAAGAAGTTCGAAAGCAACCACCACAGAGGGCTCGAATATAACGCTCTGTTTACCTTGCTCAGACTGTGGTTTCGACAACTGCGCAGAAAGTCGCCCGATGAGATCATTTGACTCCCCACCGTTGACGTCAATTGGGACAACAGATGTTTCCTGAAGGAGCTCTCCGGGTTCGCTGGTAGCACTGCCATACTGAAAGTGTAGTAGCCGTGGTCTGGCACAAAGATATAAGAGCGCCTTCCAATGAGCGAAGAGGAGTAACTTACTTGGCAGGGTGTCCATCCCGTATCCATTGGTCCATGAACGCTCTCTCAAGTGTCTCTGACAACTTGGCAAAAAACTCTGAGCGACCCTATCAGCCATTTTTCCGTCGAAACACGAGACGGCACATACTTCGAGAAAGCTCGCCCGGAGGTTGGGCTAGCTTATCCCATGGCTCTATACTGAACGCATGGAGTAGTTTATCCACGTTGAGATCACACAAACGAGCAAGGTCCATGTGCGTGAATATCTCACTGAGGGTCCACATCGTGAAATCTAGACGCTTTCTCATCACTGTCTCCAAATCGCGGTACAGATATATATACCTGGACCATTCGTGGGTTGCACGGCCTCGGCTAGGTTTGTTGGAAGGGGAGGACGCCAACGCGCCATGCGAACTCTTACTTGAGGTACATAAAACAACCCTTGAAGGATGGTCGCAGCATGTACCATCGAATGCATCGAAGGCCGTAGTACGACAGGGCTGACACACGTTTAGTCAAGATGCACGACCACGTTGCACAAACAACGTTCACCATCCATCCCTCCGCAACTGCTGCTCGACCGGGAAAGGCTCGAGCGCACCAGGGTCTTCCATTTCCAAGCTTGCTTCAATGGCGCGATTCAAGTTTTGCAAATAGCTGTCATCGTTACTCTCGTGTTGCTGAATGGATATCAGAAGTTATGCCCCACTTCCAGACAAGAACACATGCTCACTTGCGACGGGACCATCGCCCAGTTTGAATCCGGCGCACGCTCGCTCGGACCAAACACAGGTCTCTCTGGCTGCTGCTGCGACTGCACCATCATCTGATCCTCGCCTTGTGTGGGAGGGTACAACTGCGAGAGCGACTGATGCCCCGGGTACGACGGCAAATACCCTCCCGACCCGCCCGAGCGCAGCGTGTCCATCGATTCTTGCATCGCCCGCTGAAATTCTGGATCGTCGTCCAGCGTCAGATCAATGACGGGCGTGTTCGGCCGTTTACCGGCGACGTCCAGCCGTGTCTGCGGCGTTTGAGACACCAACATGGACGGCGCGCCCGACCAGCTCGAGTTTGACGCGCTGGGCGCCGTCACCGCCGGCCACCCCTGACTCTGGATCTGGTGGCCTTCCTGCTGCGGTCCAATCGCCCCCATCTCCTCGCCGCGCTCGCCCTCGAGGAGCGCCACGGCGGCCTTGTCGACGTTGCCGTCGTACTTTCTCAAAATGCGACGAGCGACCTCGCGATCGAATTCGTCGCCCATGAGACCCATCAGCGCGTCCACCGCCTCCTCTTCCCTGATTTCGTCGGGGTGCATGTGCATCCTAGCCTCTGTGTCGGATTGGTTGTGGTGTTTGTGAGTGTGAATCGCCGGATCTGTCGCTCTGTGTGAGTCGCGCGTAAAGTCGTCGTCCTCGCCGTCTGTGAAACGCAACGAGTTGTTTCCACTGTCGTCCTTGTCCTCGTCACTGAGCCTGTCCTTGTCTTGAACGATCCAGCTGCGGATCCGACCCGACCGTCGCCCAAGGCGCCCTTTACTTGATGACGTTGGTGTGTAGTAGGGGTGAAGATGAGACTCGACTTGCTGCGCCACAGACGACAACAAGTCGCGTACTAGACCGCCACCTTTGATTGAACCACCGCCCACTGCTGCAGCGGTAGGCTTGGGCGTCATCGATCTTAGTGCGTAGCTGATAAGGGCTTGCGGGTGTCGCCCTCGAGGCTGCCACTGGCGCCTCGAGGCTCTGCATTCCCCGTAATCACACCAATTAATTCCCATCAAAGATTCAGCAATGGCCCATCGATTAATGTCTGAACTAGTACGTCTATCAGTCTCACTAAAACCAAGCAAGAGAAAAAGGAGGAGTATACGAAACATGGGTCCATCATAATGGGATTCAGCAGATATTATGTTTGATACTAAGAGAATAGCGAGAAACGACAACAATACGGAGAGCAAGATACAGATTTAAACACGACAATGTGCATATTGTAAGTAGGAACGACGCTATGACGAGGGCGCCGTATTGTCTGTCAACGCACGTCAGTGTCCACACACAACCGATTCGCATCCACCACGTACCATAAATACCACCGAATTGTTCATTTAAATACATACCGCCCTGTCCCTGCGTATTCGCAGTCGAAGACTGGCCATAAGTTATCCCCATCTGCGGAAACGACGTATAATCGTTCCAGAATTGAGGATATCGACCCCCACTTGTCGATTCGTATCCGCCATGACCACCTCCACTCGACGGATGCCCGTTCAACCGAGAATTTCCGTGTTGATGGGAGGGTGTCAACGTGGAGGGTAGCCGTCGCTCGTCAACCAAGCCCGTGCTATACATCTGTGGCAAAACGGACGTAGACAGGGTGCCAGGAAATGGGACGTAAGAGCTCCCGTCTGGTGGTGCAGACCAGGAGTAGTACGATGAAGCCTGAGTCGCTGACAACGGTGCCGCTGCCGGAAAATCACCCTGCTCCGGAGCCGGCTCCTGTGACATCGGGAACTGTGTTGAACGCCAGGTCTGGGAGTACGGCTGCAGTGGTGCAAGAGTGCACCCGCTCGGGGAGGGCATATGCAATTGTGAGCGTTCGTATACGTCTTCCGAGTCAGCCGCATGCTCCGCGACCCGTTTCTGTCGTTCTTGACTACTTTGGCTTGTTACGAGTTCCCCAAACTGCGCCTGCTTGGACGCATTTTTGTTTAATGGATCGCTCCCACGCAGAAGCTCGTGAGCGCGCGCTGCCGATGGCCATACAGCCTCCATATCTTGCAGGGCATCCATACACTTGTCCAACCCCACCCGTGCCTGAGGATCATCCGGATAGACCGACACTAGTACGTGTCGCGTGAGGCTTGTGCTGTGTATGCAGCGATATACTCACGGCTTGTAACGTGCATGATAGCAGCGGTGAACACATAAAAACAGAGAAAGACAGGCGCCCTCTGAAGACAATACTTTTCGCGGTAAAAGGTCACTAAGAAGTCCGAATCAGCATCTGCGCATCTTTTGGCACAGGAGTAGCGACTGACCTATAGATGCAATATGGTTTGCTGCGCCAACGCAAAGCTCGTAGTTTTTTCTGCTCGCAGCACGGGCATCGATATCGTCTCCACCCTCCGATTTACTAATGTAAAATTCGGGTATAAATTTCTTTTGGAAAAATCAAAATGGGACACACTTTTTGTTCATCAAGTATATCTGCCGAATGCTGGAACGTGTCCGGTGAGTCCCCAAAATGACAAGGACGCAAAGATACTTACAAGGGCCGATGCAACAGCAATGTCGTGCACCAGTACTGCATGTGCAACGTCAACACATGTGGTAGTAGTATCCTTCTGCCCTCCATCGTACTCAAGTTTCCCGCTGAGTCATAGCGCAAATCGAATCGCAAGTGTTCCGGAAGATCAATATACCACTTGTCCAGCAATCCTTCGATATGGACGGAATCAACATTCCGTGAGGAGGTAGTGCGGATCGAGTAGATTGACTGGACAATCTTGGACAATATCGTGGCTGTGCATAATTTCTCAAGGTAAGTACTTGATGGAGTCATATGTTAGACTCACATAGCGTTGCAGACGCAGTGAAGCAGGACGCAATGTGACCGGGAATGGGAGTTGTTACGTCAACTCCAGGGCGATATCCATGCCCTTTGGTGTCGGGAGGTAACGATTGGTGTGGCATCCAAATTTCCCGCTCGTCAGACTACCGACTGCGCATGAGATATCAGCCCGACTCCAAGAACAAAGAACACACCTCCTCTATACCGGGGAGTTGTGTATCGTAGTCCCTCTCGAATATAGCCAAAGGTCGGCCAATGTACGTGCTCACATAACCGTCCAAAACAACACATCCCCACCAAATCCGCCTCCGTTCCTGCAATTGGCGTGAACCGAACAATCGGCCCATGCCGACTCGGGCCCATCCGTCAGCGGCCCTGTGCATACCCAAATCCTGAGCCATTCGCACGGCCATTCCGGTATATCCCCATGCTTGAGCCATCGCACCAATACCAATTTCCCGAAAGCCGAGGAGTAGCAAGGACTGTACAGTAGAAGGGAGGGACGAAGCGTATGAGTTGTCGAGTAGGTTCTTGGCCGACAAAAGAAACTCGTCTCCCGCTGTCCACATCGGAGTTGGCTCTGGCGGATGTGGTGACGTCGGCGTCGAGTTATGGGCAGAGGGAGGCGGCGGCGATAATGGGGAGAAACGAGCAGCTATGGCGAACATGGTAAATAACAAAAGATAAGAGACATGGTATTGCTTTCCAGGGCCAGGGGAGTTACTTGCTCTCGCCTGAGCCGAATCAGACGAGGGTGAAGGTGTATCCGCTGGCGCATTCTGCATGCTGAACACAAATGTTGAATGAAGGATCAAGTGAATCCGTGTTGATCCTACCTTCGGTACCCCTGCCAGAAACCATCCTTGTGCAGTATTGGGAATGCAGGATGGACGTAGGTAAAGTATAGTTCCAGTAAATGTTCCTGCGTCGCCGGATCCGGCATCACCGAGGCTAGACCAGCAGCAGACGTAAGCGGAGGGTGTCCGGTACGGGCATTGGCCGGGCTCTTACCCGAAGGATTGTTAGAGAATGAACCAAAAGCCGCGGAGGGCGACGGCGGCGCATTCGGTGCCGAAGGTGGAAGTGGAGGCCAAACCCGGGCCTTGGGAAAACGCCTGGCAGAGCATCGATGAGCAAAGGGCAATAAGGTCACGCGGCACGTACCAAATGCCGCCCTCGTTCCTCGGTTCTCCCCTTGCATTGAGGCCCAAGAGGTACAATCCACTTGCCTTGCCATGATAGCGAACCTGTTGGTCCTCATTTAAGCTGAGTTGTCCAACAGCATCCGTAACGTCGTCCTCGCTGTCTGAATCAGTGCTTGCTCCCATGTAACCAGAGGCATAGCCACTGCCTGACGCATAATTGGGATTCGTACGGGGCGAATAACCTGGACTTGCACTGTTATTGCGCGGCAAGGAAGAGGTACGACTGGTGCCCTCGTCATCATCAACACGGCGGCGTTGTCGGCGAAGGTGGTCTCCATCAGAGATGTGTGTAAGTTGGATGGAGGGGTGCTGGATGCGTGGCGGGTGAGGATCATTAAGGGCAATTGCATTGGTGGTAGCTGTGGGAGAAGAAGCGGAAGAGTGAACTGGTCGCGAGTATGTTTTCGATTGGAGGGTTGAAGCAAGCAAAGAGGTAACACGGTCCTGCCACTCATTTGAAGGGCTACCGAGACATGGCTCGTTGAGAATGACCCCGCATCTGATTAAAGACTTACTGCATTGAATGAAGGTCAATGCCACTGCCCGAATTTTCTTGCGCATGGGCGTGAGGACGAATTTTGGCGGTGCCAGACTTGCGACCTTTGACACCATACGGTGACGAGTCAACGCGATTTAAAATTTCTCTGGCAAGGGTGTCCTAAGTGCGGGGGCAGAATGATGTGAATGCATGATGAATGAAGGAAAAGGCGCGCGTACCTTGCGCAAGATCGTCAAGAGACCATGCAAAGAGTCGTTTTCCGGTGATTGAGGGTCGCGCTTCCCATGGTTGTCTAATTCCTCGGGCCTGTCTGCATCCACGGCTAGGAGAATGCCGAGAAGGGCCTCAGTTTGATGGAGGCGAGCCTCGATTGCGTCAATGTACCCCTTTGGTGGACCACGCTTCCGGGACGGACCCAAGAAAGTGCATGCTGAGAAGTGACGTCAGAACAATGGAAGGCGGTGCAAAGAGGAACGGAGCAGTGCAGGGGAACGTGTTCGCAGGGATTGGAGGATACAAGGTGGAGTCAAAGATTACGACATGTGATAACCCAAATGGAGGAAGCGCGGATGGCCATGAAGTGGGAAGTGGAGGACGAGGGCGATAAGATGAGGGGCGGGGACGCACAGGGCGCGACGGGGAGACAAGGGAGGGATGGTTCCGACAGCGTCGGTAAGTGATGATGACAAGTCGGAGGGAGATGAAAAAACTCACGTGTGCCAAGCATGATGCAACTCTTGCAAGCGTCGCCGTCCGCGGCGCGCTCGCACTTGCACTTGCTTTTCCTGCACTGGTCGCACGCTGCCGGGGACGTCAGCGAGGAAGTAAGACGGACGGGGGGGCGTGCCTTTGCTGCTCCTACGACGGACGATGCGCTCTGACTGGGCGTTGTGAGATGCTGGGCCGGAGGCGGAGGGGAGGTCCGTGAGTTCGTCTGTGTCCTCGTAGTCGTCGTGGAAGGGGATCGCGCTCATGTCGAGGGCGATGTTTGGGTGTGGTCGCTTGTGCCAGGGGTCAGCCATGCCGAAGCGGAAGAGGGCGCGGTGTGGGGTGGGCTCTGGGTACGAGAAGGCGAAGGGGTGTGGGGGGTCGATATGGGGGGAGGAGGAGGGCTCCGACTTGACGGAGGGTGTCGTCGAGGAGGAGTGGGAGAAAAAGTCTGCGAGGTGGAGACGATCAGCATACGGATCAAAGGTCATTTGATAGATGAGGGGGCATGTCGATTGAACGTTCTAAAGTATGTTTTTGCGCTCGCAGTGACTTTGTGCTTCGCTTACCTATCAACTAGTAAATAACTCCGTCACTGAAGGGTGAATGGCTTTGAATGGCTGACCCCCACATTTCTCACAAGGGATGGGTCGTGTATGGAACAATGGCCTTTCCCCCGCTCTACCGCGGTCAACTTCCTCCTCGACCCACTCCCTCAGATCTCGGTCCGACCCCTCTCTCACCACGCCGTAGCCCTGCTAACTCAAAAATTCAATAGCACTTCCACTACGCGAGCACGTGTCGATCGAATCGTCTTCTGGCCATCAATACATTCCCCTTTCGACCATGTCTCCCTCCGCGCTCTGTCCGAGCCAACCTGCGACCCTAGCATACGCCAGGGCAACCCATACCGCCCTCGTACCCAATGTTGTAAATCAGACCCTGCTTTCTAGAACATATCTCCTTCTGGTGTCGCCTGTGCGTTCATAAACGATATTCCGTGGACTTTCTCCTCCATAGCAACTTGTCTCCCCCTACGCCGGCTTTAGCCGTTCTATGGGTCCATTGTATCGAGTCAGCTAACGCGTGTCCTTCTGCACCCGAACGCATGCTGAAACAAATGTGGGTCCGCCTTTCGTCACTTCGAGTGTCACCTTGTTGCTCCCACATGGCACACTCGTGTCCTCCACCACGAGACTTGGCGCACTTTTACGTGACCATCTTCTGCCCCCTGTAGCACCGTCACAAAAGTCTGAATCACCTTCCTTGCCAATCTTTTGGCCACTGATTCCATAGCGGACATGTCTCAAACTCTTGTTGTCCGAGCCCTTCCGCTCCCGCCTCCGTAGGCATTTGACAGCACATCCTTCGATTCTTCTTTCGCTAGATCTGGAACTCTTTTCGTATCGGCACTGGCAGGCATTTGCAATTTCAAAACCACCCTTGTTCCCCCCCCCGGATAAACCCGACTCAGTTTGCTACCAAAGACGAAACCGGCTCGAGACGGATCGCCCACAACTTCACGACTAGCCTCCCGGGATGGCACATGCCGTGACTTGTTTATTACGGCTCAGCGCTGTGACATACCTCAATTCTATCCATGCATCCAGAAGCCACTCTTGAACCCTTGAAATGACCCTGCGGCGCTGCCACATAACTTGTCCAGCGATCAGCCCAATTCGCGCAAGGTGGCTGCACCACCTCATCATTGTCCGAATCGCGGACTGCGCCAACGTCGGAATACAGCACACTTTCTTCCTTGGCAGGTCATTCTTGCCCTCGTCTTTGTCCCAGGCTGCGCGGGCATTTGGGCTTAGTCCCCCGTTTCCGCGAAACCCCCGCCTGAGATCAGTAACGACGCTGCGTAGATCTGTGCTAGGCTACACTGGGCGCCTCCGGGCTCGATCTGAATAGTTTCCGATTACAGACACGTGGGGAATCTATCCCCATCCACACTCCTGCCTGGTATCCAGGACTGGTGCGTTCATCGGAGCGCTAGGGTTCTCGGCGGATAGAAATCGTTCAAGATCATGATGTGATATATCTACTGAATGGCCACATCGCATGCTCGAATCCCAAAAGTGATTGAGATGTCGTGATGTGACTAAAGGAGGCCTTAGATACCAGGGTCCAAGCCACTTACCTCAGTCCACATCCCCTATGCCGATTCGTACAGCACGTCCATGCTCAAGATCCTGCAAGTCCGAACAACCGCCTCGGCCATATTGCCGGCAAAGAGAGTAGGTGTCATGTATTTAGTTCAGTCTCGGCTCGCTCGTCTTCAAGCTCACCTATCCAAAAGCATCTGGGATTTGTCCCGCGGGGGCCGGGGAACCCCCGCCATTATCCGGCATCACGGTACCTACTGTGCCTTTGCAGCAGGGTGTTTGAGTCATTGTGGACGTGTCTTTTCCGATGCTACGCGGCATGACACATCGCAAGCCTTGCACCATCCTGGAGGTCACTCGTCCTCCAGGTGTGCAATGACACTGTCTTACCGTCAGCGACGTCGTGCTCTTTAACATTATGCAAACACCATTAGACCCGAACGCCACGGATTCTGCGTCTGCCAGGGGCATGCTTCTTGTCACACGTCGAAGCAAATGAACGAGGACCACGGAACCGTGCTTCTTCGCCTGCCCAATATGCTGTGTTCCATATCTTATCCTCTTCATGTCCTCTCGAGAACCTCCTATCCTCTCGAGTGCCTTGCTCGACTTGAATGCATGGCGATCGATCAGCCTCGAGCGTCTAGATAGGGGACTCGGTAGGTCAAAGGACGAGCGGCATGCAATCCCCGCGTGTGAGCTTCTAATAGCTGCGAAACATCGTCGTCTAACCAACACGTGCGGCAGTGTGTCAAACAACGGTGCGTTGAATACTCTCGTTCGCATTCACCCTTTTGGGGGGGCACGTTAGACAAATGGGAGCAAGTTTTATCGTCAAAGTTACAGGACGTACAGTACATACCGCGGATGAAATGATATCATGCAAAATAAGGTTTGAACGTTTGAAAGTAACGGTCCGGCATGCATCAAGTGGCCGCGCCAACCGTGCACCTGTCGATATCCGTTATCACCCATCTTCTAATCAGTGCAGCTCCACCAAAAGAATTCAATGGGCCGGTACCTCGGATTTTGTCATGTACACATCTGTGCCGCAACTGAACGTTTCATCTGAAACTGACGCGTCGGCACATGCATTCATTTTCGCAGAGGGGCTAGGAAGCCTTCTTCGGAGCTTCCAGACACCCGGGCGTACACGTATACTCCAGACGTCTTGGCGCACAGCGTATCCATTCGGACGGTTTGGACGGTTTTTTTTCGCTGCCATGTTGCACTAGACTATATCGATCAGATACGGCTTGCCGTCATCTAATTCAATTCAGTTCTGCAAATGTACATCGTTGTTGGACGGCGCTTCTTGCCATGACTCTGTGACCTTGGGTCCGATTCAGCGGACCGAGAAGCCCTAGCGATGTCGTCTTTTGGATAGCCTGAGAATGCTGTTTTGAAGGCACGGAGTCGCAACAACAAGCCAATGTGCAGGGGAGATAATTATTCCCCCGCGAAACCTGAAGGGGTTCCTCCAGGACACCGTCTAGTCCCCAAAGCGTCGTAGGTCTAGAAGAAAGGTGGTGAAGAGTGCTCGCATGCTAACGGGGATATGCGGCCTTCAGCTTGGCACGGAGATCGGATGGTCTCTAGAAATGCCACCGGTATCAACGCCCAAATACCTAAAGTTCTGGAACTTCAAGGACACAGGCGAGAGACTGGCACCTCTGCCGCCGGGCGAGGAAGCCACGCTGATTGACCGGCAACACGTTTGATACATGATCGCTTCGTGGGCACGGTGCCCAACCGCGGTCCCGAGAGGTCAACTCGACACTCGTAGCTAACTTTTGCAATTGCAAATGCTGTCGCGGTTCGCTAGAATGACCGACGCTTAGAACCGGAGAGACACTCCCAGAGATTAATTAATTAACATACCTTGCGCAAGAAAAGCTCAGTGAGGAGCCAGGTAGACAACGCCGATCAACTCAGACCCGAACGTGTGCGTACACGTACATCTTTCGGGGCGGGAGTAGCCGTGAGGCATACTACCGAAAGTCGCTCGGATCACAGATTCCCGACAGGAGATTGATGTGTTCCAGGCGACGCGAATGCGCAGCTCGAACATTTACAACTACTAGTAGCGAGTTCGTTATTCAACCGATTTGAGGAACTGAATTGGCCCGACTGTAGACGTACATCGGTGAAGGTGCAGAATCACCGCGCTTTTGCGGTCTCCTTCTCATTGGTTGAAGGGAGACGTCTCCCAAAAAGAAATCCAAAAAAGGTGTTTCATGCATATCTGGTTTCTTGACGTAGCTGCACGGAGCGCGCTCAGAAGGTAAAGATCACGATACAGAGCACTTGACCCCACATCAAGCTCGCCGGAAGCTTGTCCGTAGGAAATGAGCGGTGTTCGGTGGAATGAAGAAGGAGGGAATTATTGAACACAGGCACCCCGGCATAGACCGAGACCGAGTCGTTGTCATCTCTGTGGGTTAGAGAGCCTGCTCTACCAGGCTTTGTCATTGTCCACGTACGAACAATAATTGTCAGCGTCCGCCGCATCGGTCGCCGACCACGGGCGAGGGACCCCGACGAGGATTGTCTTACGAGCAGACCACGAGGTGCTCAGCGCTGGCCGCCGCGCCCAGTGACCAGTTTGTTTCAAATCGGCATATTTGAAAAAATTTGATCGAAGATCAGAAATTCGACGGTGGTGATCGGGAGCTCCACGGCGACGGGACACTGCGCCGCAGCAACGTTGAAAGCTCCATCCGATAGCGATGCAGTGGTGGCCACATGATTGATCGATCATGGACGATGATCGCCAATCCATGGATTCCTGACCCTCGGATGACGCAAGCGCTTGACCCTTGAACGTTTGGAAAGGGCAAGTGTATGGACACGCTGGGCTCAACTGACCGTCAGGGCCGAGAAAATGAATTGGAACGTTTACGGTGTTCACAAGCTGTGCGCGTACGCCACGTTACCCACGAGGCTCTCTAGTTTTAGGGCACGTTCTCCTGGCACGCGATTATGAGGGTAGGGAGAAAAGAGAGAATTACAGTATGCAAAGCAGAGAAGCTACTTCACAACTCCTCGACTTAGTTAGAAAGGGTGGAAGGCTGCAAGGACGACTAAAACTAAAGGTCACAACTTGTTGAAGCATTACTCTCAAGCTTTGTTTGTAGTAACACACCTTGTTACATTCAATGATAGCCTCTATACATCGCCGACTACTGGATAAGAATGGTAGTACGATGAACGGTCTCGGGGTCTGAGTTTTGCTCACGAGCTCGGAGGATTGTAAATATGGACGTTTGTTCCGCCACCTATGTTAAGTAGCAGTACTTGAGCGTGATCCATGATGAGAAAGAGATTTGTATAATGCGTGGAGGTAAATGAGAAACAATATTGTCTGACTTAAGGCGTTGGCAGGGTTGGGACACAACTTGCGAGACCAACATGAATTATCCTATAGCGATCGGGCAATCTCATAAGATTTCTGTGATGAAACAATATTCAAAGCATGTGGATATGATGACTGTTGATAACGTTCATTTTGCTCGTTTTTCTGACAGCTCGCTTATAACGCATGGGCAAGGCACCGTCGTGTTTGACAGGCATGTGTAACATATAGAGCTAGGCGAGAGAGACCAAAGAGATTATGTGAGGACGCGCGGGATCATCATTGGTATCGACCATGGCAAGTCGAGACTCGCCTTGCCAGCATTTATGAGGAATACAGTCCACCACATGAAACGAACAGGATCGGCGGGAAACGCCAGGCTACAGAGAGTTAGCAGGTCGAATTGAGTGAGGACTATACTAAGCGAGGGACGGACAGGGTGTGGCAATTTCAAGAGGGTCCTCAAGTTGTTTGTCTTGCAAGACAGGCCGGAGTTATTTGGAAAGCACCAAATGAACCTATCTCGGATGATGGCTCAGACCATGTGAGACGTCACGCACCCAAGCTCATCATTATCAACCGCGAACCCGAAAGAAGGCGAGGGAAATTTTCAGGGTGAACGCGGGAACAAGGCCAGGAGCATGGCTCCCTCTAGATGGCGCCAAGCGCTGCACGACAGCTGCTTAGCCGACAGCCATGTCAAACACAACTGAGAATAGGCCCACCGTGTCGGTGGGGCCGTGTAAAGGATCCAAGGTTGCGACTGCTAGATTACGATGGATAACAAGAACGGAGCACCACCCTCCTAATGGCACATCGAGCGGGGTTTACATTGATATCGACATGTGACATTGAACGACTCGAAACGTACATTTGTCGGGGGCCACTGACAGGTCGCCTGAGAGGGTGGAATGCAGATATCAATAGCAGCGCCGCATATGTACAATGCGTCAACGAGCAACGATGGGAATTTCATAGTCAAGTGTGGGGGTGAGTGCCGTCAAAGGCAATGATCGGATCATATTCAAGTCATTTGGCCGATAGAAAACGTGGGCAGTGATTTTTCTCTGAATGAGCCATGGAATGCTGGTCAAGACAGAAATGAGCTGGTAGAGGCACAGCACGAGCGACGAAACATCCTGTCAGTGCAGACGATTGAAACGGACATGCTGTACCGAATATCCTTGTGGTCATTTGCAGGTGCGGACGACTGCAGCGGTATTGTTGCGCGAGTGCGGGTAGAACCTGCCGTGTACCATTTTATTTTGGTTGAGGTAGAACGAGTAGTTGTGCATATGGAACCTGAACTGTATGCGTCGTCAGCAAGTCAGAGAGCTTGACAACAGAGCTCGCGTCCTGTCGGACTGAGCTACGTTTGTGAACGTCCAAGCCTTTTTTCAGAATGACAGTCGCAACGCACCATAACCGGTCGGGAAAGGAGCGTGAGAGCGGCGCCTTTGTGCCCCGCGCACCGGCTCCACACAGTCTTTCACAACTTGTTTTTTCGCCCTCGTTCATCGGGGAGTTTGACGGACGTGACGATCACGACGACGGCGACGCCCACCAACAATCATGGCAACGACCGCCTCGAGAATGTCGCTCGACCCGCCGTCAGCCCTCAGCGACCTTCCCCATACTCTTCCCAACCCTCATGTTCGACTTCCAGACCTCGCCCCCGCCCATCCCCAAACTCGCCGAGTATCCTCGGAATCACAACGTGCTTCGCCCTCACCCAAGATATCACGGCGCACGCCGGTACCCTTCCTTCTCGAAGCATTCCCTGCTCCACCTAGTCACATCCCCGGGACGACCAGCATTTCACCGAGTACTGTGTTGAGCCCGTCCGTTTTGGGCTCCGCCACGGGGTGGTTGTCTTCAGCGTCTGCTAGTTCCGCAGTGTCCACGAGCCCCCCCACTTCGTCGACTTCCAATGCGGCGTCGCCATGTTCACCCGAGTCATCGGCTGCGACCTTGTCACACAACAACCCACCTCCGTCGTCACCCCCTTCTGCACCTCTCCCGCCTGTCCCGGGACCCTCGTCTCTCACATCTGCAACACATCGTACTTTACAAACAGCTATTCGTTCTGGCTCCCCCGCGTTCTCGATGCCAGAGTCTCGTCGGTCACTGTCTCGTACGGAACAACGGCCACGGCTGTCTATTGAGGATAATGATTCGGTGCGCGGGAGAGGCAGACAGGGCTCGTTGTCTTCACTCCGAAATCCCATATATCCTTTGGGTGAACAGAGAGAAGTGATAGCGGAGGAACCTGTGGAGGCTTTAGCTGCGCCGCATTCGCCCCCACTGTTTGGTTCGGTCGCCACGAGGAGAAGTCATGAACAGTCACGGGGTGATAGTCCTGACATTCTCCGCTCCTGCCTCTCTCGCAAGGCTTCAACCTCGCTCCTTCGTCCGGGTGATCAACCGTGCGCTGAGGACTCGATAGCAAGCGTCGATATGAGTGACCTAAATGCGCTCAGATCGGATAACGAGTGCGATGGCGATGACCAGGCTTCTCATCCATTTCCGCGATTTCCACCTCATCCCCGTTCACAACCACAAAGTCCTTCTGATCCTTCCTATGTCCATTCGCCGCAAAAACCGAGCATATCATCTGTTTTCTCCCTACACGTGTCTTCTACTTCCGAGGATATGGCATCGAGGGATGGCGCATTGTCTCCAGAAATCAGGCAAATGATATCGGCCACGCCACGTCCAAGAAAACGCTCGACGCCTTCGCGGTCACGTGAATCGAGTTCTACACGGAACCGGACAGACAGCGCAAAGAGTCGCAGGGGAACTGATGTCCCCCCGGTGCCGGCGAGTTCTCAGATAGCGAAGGGTGTAGCCAGGCCAGCTACACGGCTGCGTAGGGACGAGGGAGTTGTCCGCCCAAGGGAAGATGGGCACGAATCGGACTCGAGCCTCGATTTGCATACACCTCTCCCGTAAGTCCCGGCGCTAGTCATGGATCTATGGATGTTTAACTTGACCCGCACGTTGTAGGCAATTGATGCTGCGACACGGGATGCTGTCTCCCAACTCGAAGCTATTGCCTCAGCTTGTGGAGGATCGGACACGACTGAGCATCATGTCGTCGTCGTCTTATCTATCGAACGCGTCGAACCTTTCGTTGAAGTCTACTGCAAGTACTGGGTCGAAACATCCCAAGGATGCGAGAGACACACCGCAAAGGAGGGTCAGACACCGTGACGGCCGATTGCTCAAGGGGGGGATTGGGCTGACGACTGGGCTTGGCTGGAGTGATAGGTTGGTGACTTTTTGTTATCTTCTTTCTCAAGCACGATCTGCGGGACACTCACCTTGTTGGATGGATGGTGGTGGGTGGGATGAGAGGTGACGGACGCAGTCGAGCTTTTATGTTTTGGGTGTGATAAAGTGTGGTTAGGGGATATCCGTGTTGGAGCGATTCCGTCCTGTTTGTGCCGAGATGCCGTGCTTGTCTTCTTTCTTGCCTTTTTCTCTTGACGCTGATTGGTTTTGCAGTGAAGACGAGGACGCGCCTTCCGCGCTCACTCGGCGCGTGTCCACCCTTGTCCTCGCTCGCCGTGCCTCCTCGTCGTCCGTTGGGTCCTGCCGCAGCGCCTCCCAGCCCCTCGCACGATCCATCTCCCATAGCGTCCTCCGCGAGGCCGACGAGTACGAAAACGAGAACGACGCAGATGAGTTTGGCTACTCCAACCGTTCCAGCCTGGCAACTCGGAGCCTCCCATCCAGAAGCAAACCCATCAGTCGTGTCGCCAGTGTTCGCAGTACTGGCTCGTCCCTTGGCCGCTACAGCACCTACTCCACTTCTTCAGCCGGTATCCGCGCGAGGACTGCCTCAGTTTCGGAATCAAGCATATACTCTGATGGGCACACCGGGCTTATGCCAGGCATCCGCGAAAACGATGACGGCGTGACGCCGACGCGCGCCGCTTTTGAGCGCTCCAGTCTCGGCAGTAATGGGGGCTCCGGTGCCGATGTCCCTCACACCCCAAGCAGCACAGCCTCCTCTGCCAGCCTCCCCTTCCCAGCCACACCCGAAAGCGGCGAGGAAATACCTCAACCACGGCCCGCATACGATAAGATGCTCCCGCCCCTCCCTCCGGGCGTGAGGGGTAAGTATCCTTCTATCGGCCTCCGACCCCAAGTTGGAGTGTCGCACCGTCCTCGCGCGTCTTCCAGCGCATCTTCGCTCTCCAATAGCTCGATTCCTCCACCACCTTCATCCGACGTCAAGTCCAACACCCCTTCGGCGACTTCTACACCACGGCAGTCTCTGGCGGGGCGACCACCCAAATCAGCTATCCAGGCGGCGTCTCCACGTCCCTCACTCAATGGCGCGCCGAGGCCATCATTGACAATTCCAAAGTCCCCTTTCCCTTCCCAGCTCCAAACTTCAGGACTTCCCCGTCCGACTACCCCGTCTTTGCCGCCCTCTGCAACGCCTGGTCAAGGTTACGGCCCACGTCCTCTCAGGCTCGTGAGCCGCAGCTCTCCACTCACTTCCCCCACTCTATCCGCTAATGTGCTCCCCCGTCCCTCCCCGACTCAGAGTGAGCTGGACCAGTCTGCCGACAAGGTTCTCCAACCTGGCGAACAAGCCCCGCGGCCCGGTCAGGTCTTGATGTATAACCGGAATGTCCACGACCAGCTCAAACTACGCGCGCTTTCTTCGAGTACAGCGCCTGATCGTGCGACAGGACTCGCTGTCTCGCCAGGAGGTGGGCAGACGCTCTTCATCTCCTCGCCAACGGCTGCCTCCGGTGCAAATTCGACTGTTTCACCGCCTGTTTCTGCCCGCTCGCAGTCACCACTCCCAAGTCCAAGCGGTGGGGATGGTTTCCGTCCGAAGCCAAGAACGGGCACGGGTATGATGTACCGGAATAATCTGAGCGTCAATTCGGTTGCTACGAGTAGAATTCGGGTCCCATCGACGATTTCGCGGTAGGATAAAGGGACACGGGGAGCCGAGGAAGGGTGGAAGTGGAAGTGGAAGTGAAGCGCGAGAAACCATAGTTTGCATTGCGCAGTTGTGGTTATCATTCCGAAATTCGTGGGTAAGGTCCTGGTGACGCCGCGCGTTGCAAAATCAGATGGGAGTGCTTGGTTACGGTGATATAGAGGTGTTTATGACGGATTCTATTTTCTTTCCTTCCTTCCTGGTCATGATCAATCTTTCGGTGCGTGGTTGCGATGTGCGAAGTCCTTTCGAGCAGCCGAGTTCCTGCGCCGAGAAGCTATGCTCGGTATGAGCCATTAATTCTTTTTGAACGGAATTAGTCCATTAACCCCGCTATATCTAGGTTACTTCCCATGGAGCAACTGGTTGGTACATACCGATAATCTATGACTCACGCTCACGCTCGGCGCAGGACAGCATAATAGCCCGACGAATAGTGATTCCTAACTGGTGGTCTGAATTGAATAATTCAATGAATGCACATTTGAGGATCCGTTCTGCGCGTCGCTTCATTCATTCCTGGGCGCACATTGAGACCACAGGCGGAGTACACAGCCTGGCCGCCTTCCTTCATTGCCCACGTTACTAAACTTAGCCGCGCTCGCACATTCATCTCCAAATGGCTTGATATTACATCCCTCACGGATACCCCGCTCCCGCTCCCGCTCCAACTCCCTTGATTTCCCTGTTGATGCATAGCTCCCCTGGCGATCTGCAAGACTGCCTCACTCCTTTCATCTTTCGTTATGCATTTTCGATTTACCCTCCTTTGATGTTTGTCCCTCGCTGGGTCACTCTTACTTAGCGCACATATAAATACATTCGATTTTCATCCGTACGTGGCATCTTTTTCGATGCACTGTGTGTACAAGTACAGCATATAAAGTATACCCTTGGAGCCACTATGCAACATATTTCTTTGATGTTGAACCAGTTATAGAACTAGTCACGGCCCTCGCAGGTGCTCAGGAAGAAATCGGCAACGGTATTACCGTGCTGCACTTCGTAACCTGCGCACACCCCTCGATATACCCGTCTTTGGAAGGGGATCCATAAACAACATTAATTCCTGGACAAGTTCCTTCATCCCTGCCCTAGTAGATTAATTCCCGACTCAGATTCCAGCTCTCGGAAAGCTCGTGGCAACTTGCCACGAACAATGGTCAACATATAGTCATCAAACTTGTATATGGACCAAACAAAGATGACCACTTGGAACTGGCACCACTATTGAGGAAATTAACAGTCTCAGTGTCCTCTATAATGCTATCTCATTATCTTTCCACTTTGCTCAGCTTGGACAAGGGTTAACACATAGTCATCAGACTACACACTCTCATATCAAGGCTCATATCTTGTATAGCATTGTATATAGACCAAACAAAGAGTGACCACTTAGAATTTGTACCAGCCATTGAGGAAATTGACAATCTCAGTGTCTTTTATATTGCTATCTCATTATCTTTCCAGTTTACTTAGCTTGGATCAAGGTCAACATATAGTTATCAAACTATACCCTATCACATTAATACTTAGGTCTCATATAACATTGTATACAGACCAAACAAAGATGACCACTTGGAACTTGTACCAGCCATTGAGGAAATGAACAATCTCAGTGTCCTTTATATTGCTATCTCATTATCTTTCCACTCTACTTGGCTTGTACAAGAATCAGCACACAGTTACCATACTACACTCTCTCATATCAATTCTTCAATCTCATATGGGTATTGAATATGGACCAACTAAAGTCAATCAATAAGAACCTTGACCAACTGTGGGGAAATTGTCAATATTCTTGTCCTCTGTATTGTCATGTCATAGTCTGGCCATATAGCATGGCATTAGCAGAGGACAGAATATAGTAGTCCAGCTCCATCACTAAGTAGCTGACCCCAATAATAACAATCACTTCTACTTTGCCCCAAGAAATAGCTTGTGAGAAATTTAAGTGCAGTTTTTTGGCCAATTGGACATCTCCTTTGACCTATATCTACCTATATATACACATAGCTCACAGGTCATCATAATTATTGAGCTTGTGGTCAATAGAGGGTTTATAATCACTATATATAACATTGTCTAAACTTTTCAGATTCAGTGATGAAGGGGCTGATGATAATAAATGATCGTGCTAATTTCATGATGTTTTCGATCGGCAGCTACAGTATCTTTGATAGGATCATGACCATGGTGTCACCATACGTCAGCCTCTCGTGGAGAAAATCAATGTAGGCTGACTTGAAGAGACGGTCACCCAAACGCGGAAATACGAGTCCATTTTACGCAGGATCTATATTTCATATCCGTCCATTGCAGTATTTTCTGATACCCTAGCGTTCCCTCAGAAATGCTGCAAGTTATGCTGTGATCTGCGATCGGGTTTATTCTTGACTAAACTTCTGTGGTTGAACACTGAAATGTCCAGCAACATATAGTCAACTGTACGCTTCGGTTTATCCAGTAGGTGAGAGTGCGTCCTCGGCGATACTGTGTTTTGCCTATGTGCGGTAGCTTTCGCCTCCTTGCAACAGTGAACAGTGAATATGACGAAATAGAAAAGACTTATGGAAGGGTAAGTCTGATCGGAATCTGGTGACTTGGGTGTGTGAAAGCGGTCGAGATGTTCACTGACAAGTCCACTCAAACACTTATGGTGCAAGAACCGATGCATTTCCCAGCAATTAGGAGTGATCTCTTCAGTCTGTTCCAAAGAGCATCCTGGTGGAACATTCAGTGAAATACATATTCCTTGCGCCGTGTGGACGGCCTTCGGGGGCATACATACCTCGTAATAAAACATCCTACACAACCACTCGGGATTGCAGCCAACGCCACAAAAGTTGTTGCCTCCGCCAAGCCTTCGTTGCACATTTTCTTATGAGGCCAACTGCGCTTTTCCATACAGGTAGATCCCCGCTCGTCGTGAACGTTTTATTCGCCGCAAAATAAAAGTTGCGAAGCATACCATATCGCATGCTCTGGTAACCTGCAAGCCTAGTAGCTGCCTCAAGATGAGCCGAAAAGACACATTATTTGATGCCCATACGCGACGGCAGGGCTGTACCCAGGTTTCAACATATCCTACGAAACTCGAGCAACACACCTTGATCACCCGTAGAGAACAGGCCCTTCGTTTCCGGAAGGGAGCTGAGCTCCCAAACTAAGTATCGTTGCTAGTTTGATATGACCCTGAAGCACCCGGTACTGATGCTCGTTGCGCCTAGGCCCTTCCCACGCACTAGAATCTTCACAGCAAGTACTTACCAGAGCACCCGTGTATGTTTTCCTTCTTCTTGATGTGATGCCCTCGCAGAAAGCCTGCAAAGCGCGGACGTTACGAGTTACAATTAATTGCATTCATGTTGATGACCCCTTTGGTTAACCTTTTGATAAAATTGTGTCCGATTAAATCGTTAATGAGTGGCGCTAATGCGAACATCACGATGCAGCTTCTGTTCAAAGGCGATGCCGCCGCGCTTCAAACTCCATACCTCTATCAATTCGGCCCGGACGAGTGATCCATTCTCTAGTTACCCATCCAACTTGCTAACTCTCGCGTCCAGCTTGCAAGGTGTGGGATCACGGAGGCTTCGATACTCCACATCCTCGAGAGACTCGAGCAGCCCGCGTTTTCAGGGTTTTCGATACTACCTACACCGGGCAAGGAGAACTGCATTGCCGGTTAGGCTTGGATGCTTCCCAGGAACATCGGATCAATGGGGCCGGTGGAGGGTCCATCATTGCGAAGACCTCGGGGAGGTCATGTTTCACGGACCCCCAAGCTCAGGCCATGCCACAGCACTATTTGGGTGTGAAGCCTTGGATGCATTAGGACAGTGTCGGCTACCCTGATTCAAGGGCGAGAGGACCGTTTTTTGTAGCTCCATTTCCAAGAATAAAAGGGCCACGATATGCATCAACCCCTAGAAAACCCCTAAGCACTTCCCGTTCTACGTCCACGCTACTGGGCTTTGAGTGAGACTCCGACGTTCCCGGATCTTCCCAAGTACTGTGAGCTGACTGCTCGATAGTCTGGGACAACCATGCGTTGCAAACTTTGTTTTAAAGCCTTGAGGGAACTGAAGATCATCAGTTGAGTGGAGCTGAGGCCACGCCGTTGTGTAACGTCATGCTTTACGACTTCACTACAAGCCTGCGATCCGGAGACGGCTTGCAGAAAAGGAAACCATCCATTGTTCCTGCGCCAAAGTCGGGTTACACAATCAGCCAACCTTGTGAAGACTGCGATGGCGGTACTTGGAACCAGGTTTTATCCCATAACACAGGACTTACCTGGAATCAATCTTCAGGACCTTCCTTTTTTGACGACCGTTCGTCCAATCAAAACGCACATAGCAATCGCCGCGTGACAACGTCATTGGCATCTCTGTAGATGTATCAACATTAGCCCTGCAGCATCGGATCCTCACCGGTGCACCAGTTGCTCTTCATGTAAAACAGCCAGGCGCGTGATCGTAGGAGTGCCAGCAGCATATTTAATGGATCCTACGCTCAACCTTTTCCCCTCAGCATTCACTCTTCACTTCTTCGCAAGCCGCTTTGTCTACTTAGCTTGGTCACGCATACTCATTCTCAATCGCAATAGACAACATGCCTTTTGATCTCAAATACCACGGCACCATCGCCCGGTGGCTCCCAAAAGATCCCGCCGTCATCCGCGATGGGCAGGATACGCTGCTTGCTCACGCCATAAAGAATGGCGTTTGCACGGAAGCAGGTCATGTTGATGAAAACCACCTTTCTCCCGTCATTCTCGAGTTCAGAAAACTGATCGAGGAAGACGCTGATTTGTTCAGAGACTTTCACGAAATGTTCGAGCAGGTCCCTCCTAATCAGCTCTCGGTAAGTCGCTAGTACGAGGACATCAACGGTACTCACCATACTGACCTTCCTTGATTATGGCCAGGTCACGAATTACATGCAGCTCCTCGCCGTTCTTGATAAGACCATCATCAAGGCACCGACGTACAGCTACACAAGCCCTCTCGTGAGCGGCGTCCCGATGTATGGAGTCCTTGCCCCTTTCTGCAATACCGAAGCTGGGTACCGCGCATTCACAAATCCAAAAGTGAACGCCGTCTTCCACAAGATATTTGACCAATGGACAAAGTTCCTTGTCTCTCCCGCATCGCGCAACGTCTTGGTCTCCACTGAGGGTGGCTGGTTCAGCTCCAATGCGTTACAAGTCCAGGGAAACCGGCTTGGCATGTCTTTTGCGCAGGCATGGATATGCCAGCCCGATCAGCCGTATATGGGCTTCAAATCCTGGGATGACTTCTTCGTCCGCCGCTTTAGAGAGGGTGTCCGCCCAACAATCGCGCCGGACAACCCCGAGTTCATCAACGCTGCCTGCGAGGCAATCACGTACCGAGTCTCCGCAAACGTGAAAGCAAGAGACGAGTTCTGGCTGAAGGACATGCCGTATTCCCTCGACCACATCTTCAACTGCGACCCGCTCGCATCACAGTTCATCGGCGGCACCGTATTCCAGGCAATACTCAGCTCGATGGACTACCACCGGTGGCATAGTCCCGTAGACGGACGCGTCGTGCGGACATACGTTGTGCCTGGGACGTACTACGCAGCACGTCTGGACGATAATCCGGACATGGACGTCATTTCCCGTTCGCAAGCCTTTGTCACCGCCATCTCCACGCGCGCATGTATCTTTATCGAGTCGGATAACCCTGACATTGGGCTGATGTGCTTCGTTGGGGTCGGCCTTGGGGAGATCTCGACGACGAGGATAAGCGTGAGGGAAGGGGATAGAGTCAAAAAGGGTGATGATATTGGATCCTTCCACTTCGGTGGTTCGACGTACTTACTAGTATTCCGCCCCGAGACCAAGCTGACCCTGTTGCCTGGTCCTGAAAATTCGGCAGAGGCGCGGAAGGTTGGCTCATTGTTGTTCCATGTGGACAACGCTCCGGGATGCGGCAAGTAGAATAATACTACTATCACTAGGCTTCAGGGACATTTATCCTATATCATACTTTAGACGGCCAATTCTTTAGACATCTCTTGATACTATACCTATCCAAGGAGCAGTTTCGGGCTTGCCATTCATCGTCGCTATAAACGGCGGAGAAAGTGACAAAAGAAGATAACGTTCGAACTTCTGAAACAATTTCGCCGCGACCCCTTGGAGTATCCATGTTTGGTATGTCTTGTAGTTGAGCAAGCTCAGCTAATTGAAGTTTTTTAATCCCATCACTGCGAGAAATCGTCATGTAATGCGCATCAGGCTCAATTTTGGCGATAATATACTAACAGGAGAATACTTTGTGTGAGACGCGGGTGAGACTGCTGAGTCATTGGCATGAGGTTCCCGTGAAGCTCGACATTGCATTTGGAAGGCTTTCCGCGAGCCCATTCGCATGAGCAGAGAAAAACCGCTGAGTCACCAATGCTAACTCCTACTACTTAGTTGATGATATATGTGCATTGTGCATTATGCTGAACTTGAACAAATGACTCTTACCTCTCTTTGTTTGTCAGTCCTACTGGAAATTCTTGTTCATCCACATTCTGCTCTAAGAGAGCATCGATTCTAAGTAACATTCTCATCCCGAGTTTTTTGTTGTGACTCGAAGAGATGCACATGGAAGAAAGCAGCACTTGAACCTCCCTGCTTACGAGTCACTGAACATGGGATACATCAGTGATGGCCTGATTTCTTGAGGTGATTGATTGATAATGGAGGGGTGTACAGTTCCCGGTGTTAGCTGGCGAAGAATAGGTGTGGCATATCTAAAAAGAAAAATATAATGGGCGCTCATTCTCTCCAACAGTGTTTGCTCGACTAGTTACACCCAAATTCACAACTTTGGCTGGCTCTGTTCCCGGCGTTTTCGAGCAAGGTATGCACGTCCTGCACGACTCGTGCTCTCCCTTCCGAGGATCTCGGATATCCAAGCGCCGGTTTCTGCGAGCGACGGAAGAGATATTGCACCAACGTCCCACTTTGGACCCGGGATAGACGGCGGTACCCGCGAAGACGCTGCAAAATCGCAAGAAGTTAGTATGGCAGGGCATGGCGGAGGTATAAGCTGACCCAGATACGATTCTCCGATGTCACCGTAGAGGGACTCTCCGGCGAGTGCGTATACAACATCTTCCGTGGCAACGTTCCCGGTAGCCCCGGGAGAATAGGGGCAACCACCGAGTCCGCCGACGGAGGTATCAAAAGAACGCAAGCCCATTTCGAGTGCAGTGAATATATTTGCAAGCGCTGTTCCGTTGGTATCGTGGAACTACTCCAGACGGCGTCAACCAAATTGTGCGTGATTAGAATCAGGGCACTCACGTGTCCCGCAAGTTTGCTTGGGTCTATTTCTTTGCAAACCTCTTCCAGTACGGCACGTATACTGGCTGGCGTGCCTGTGCCTGTAGTATCCCCGAGACTGACCTCGTAACAGCCCATCTGAAGTAACTCTCTGGAGACGTCGCGGACCCTGCGTGGATCCACGCGTCCAGAATATGGACACGTAACAACGACGGATACGTATCCGCGTACCCGGAGTCCCTTAGCGCGAGCAGCACGGGCCACTGGCTCAAGACGGGTCAAGGATTCCGATACTGTGACATTAGTATTGGCTTGCGAAAACGCGTCTGTTGCTGCGGTGAATATTGCCACTTCAGTAACCGGATGTGGGGGTTTTACGTCGGAAGCTGGAGAAGTAGCAGCGGAGAGAATGCGGAGGACTTCATCGAGACCTCTGATATTCGGAACGAGTACCGAGAGGTCAGTGTTTGGAATGGGATCGATCAGAGAAAGGACCTCTGCTGTTCCCGCCATCTGAATTGTGGGTGAGGATGGGACAACGGCGGCACAGGGAATAATAGAGAGACAGACCTGAGGTACCCACTTCGGACTGACGAAACTGCCTGCTTCAATGTTCTGCAACCCAGCTTGCCCAAGCCGGTTTATCAACTCGGCCTTGATGGGAGGAGGAATCGGTCGATGTTCATTTTGGAGGCCATCGCGCGGACCAACTTCGACAATGCGTACAAAGTTGGAATGGTATCGATAAAAACGGGAAGACGCAACGAATCTTGAGCCAGAAGAGTTTCTCTGGAAAACTCCAGACAAGTGTCTGACCGTGCGGGGCAGATACATTTCGCTTGATGTGGGCGCCTGAGCCTGGAGGATACAATAGTCAGCCGATTTGGGTAAACAAACCCCTGAAATATTTTGATGAAAAGCCAGGTATTACAGCAACTACTAGTCCTACAAGCATATTCCTGTACATGATCAAGGGCGTTCGAAAGCCGCTCGTAATGACCAAACTATTCTGCCCTTTCCAAGAACCCGGTCCCACCAGCTCTGACTTTACTGATGAAGTTCTCGTACCATTTTGCAATGATGCTCATCGGTACCATGCTCTCTGGTCCCATGCTACCCGAAGGCGCAAACCCAGACACGTAATTCAGCAAATTCCGCGCGATTCTCTCTGCTAATGCAATGGGATCTAATTGTTTTGTCACTGACGAGGGTGCAGCCAGAGTTGAGTTAATGGTCGTTGCAGGGAGCGTCGCCATCTGGGCTGCCACAGCTTCAAGGGGCTCGACCGCGAATCCAAGGATGGCGGTCACCGTACCGGTCATGGAGGGCGCGGCAGTGGTAAAGGCAGATGGTGTATTCATACCGGAGGACGGGTTCGATGCCGACGAAAATGTGGGACGAAGGCGGAATATTGCTGATGGTTTTTCGTTGGATAGCCTACACGATGAAGTGATTAGATTATGCCACATTTGCTACAAGGTTTACATACATCCCTAGCAGCTGAGACCCTTTCCCTGGCCAAAAGAAGTGTACTGTAGCGCCATAACCTTCGGGAAAGGGGACTGAGATCCAAGGTCAACCTCAGGCAAAATGACTACGAAAAGCACTGACCAGTTCCCAATAGAAACACGCAGATGTGATTAACATTTTCTGCAGCGGGGATCTCAAACAAGGCATGTGTCTCGTCGATCTGTTGCAGGTTGGTCTGCAAAAGTCTGCCGGCTACGCAGCATCCAAACATAGTCGATGTGAGGCGTCAAAGTGCGAGCCCAAGTACAGTCAGGGCTTCTTGAAGGGTAAAGTAGTCTTGGTTTCGAGGTGCGAGTGAAGATCGTGGTTGAACGTTGAAGGGTTGATTGAGTATCATGGGTTGGTGATGACGCAGCAGCAATATATAGTTGCCGTCACACAATGGTCCACGACAACCGAGTGATCCACATGTCCACCATGTCATGCGCAATGCGGTTATTATCCTACCTCTACAGTATCCTGGCAGGTGTACGACACAGATATCAAAGAGAGTCGAGAAAGGCATGTGTCTGGTATCTGCAAGGTCCGAGCCTTCCCATCCTCGGTCTATTCTGGCTTCTGCGAGGTGTTCACCTTCCCTGCCTCGATATCTTCTAATGGTACTCGTTCGTACTTGTTGCCATCTCTCTCTCCATTCTTGGGTGCCTGGGACTCGACGTGCTTTATCCAAGTGTACCAAATGGACCCTCCAAGAATGATCGCAATTGAAGAAGCGCGCCCACTAATATTCAATCATGTCAATTTGAAAACTCGAAGTGCATTCGTAAAAACACTTGCGTAGAAATCACATCGCCAAATAGCCACATGGCTAACAGTGACGAGGCAACGCCACGAACAGCGGAGGAAATCATGTGTGTTATTGGAGACGTTACTTTGATGGAAAGCAGACTGGCGAGACTCATCAGGAACCCGAGAACACCCTATCCGTTCCTTGTCAACCAATGCTCCACATACGAATCAGATACCTACCGTGATCAGGGATCCCCAGACAAACGTGTGTAATTCCGAAAGCTCGCCAGGAGCAGGGAAAATATCATTCGACCCAAAGAGAAGGCGTGTAATAGCAGGTACCTCCCCCGCAAGGACGATAAGGGGAATTATTAGCACTGCGCTCATCAAGTTAGTGTACCACGAAAGGTGCATGGCACTGCCTTTAACCACATCAAGGCTCTTTTTGATCACAACTGAGTGCACAGCGGTTATTGCGGAACTGGCGACACCAAATACGATGCCAAGCACTGCAATCGGGATAGCATCCAGGAAGATGCCGACGAAGAATCCAAGTGTGACTACTGAACACGAGAGAAGAATGCGGAGAGAAGGGCGTGTATGCAAGAAGATGTAGGAGGTCGCCACGGTGAACGGAAGCAGTAGTCCGCGAGCAACCTGATAGAATGAGGCGTCGACGTATTTGAGAGTGTAGTTGCTAAAACTAATGAAAGCTGAGAATCACAAGTTGAATGGTACGGTGACAGGCAAACCTCAGCCCGATAACGTTCAAGACGATCATAGGCGCAAGTCCTTTGATGAGCTGCAGGTCGATGGACAGAGGGACTTGAATGAGCTTTGCCGTGTGTGAAGCAAGGAAGAGGACGACAGCGATCATGAGCTGCGTGAAAAGGAAAAAGAGAGGAGCAGATGTAGACTGGAGAACCCATTTATTCCTAGGAATTTTCAGCTATATCAGCGCCTGGCGTCAAAAGTAAACCTACGCCATGACCATCTGTGGGTCTGGTGAGCTGGGAAGTAATGAAAACGAGAAAACCACATACCGACAGTGCCGCTACGAGATAGAACAACACTGTTCCCATCTGAGGTTTCTTTAGTTTTCGACATGCACCATCCCCGCATGACATACCACAAGGAGGCGGTTATTTTGCTGCTGCCCGCGGGCACCATTTTGTGGAGACATAGTACAGGTCTACTGCACACGGTGGTGGAGACTATTGAGCTGATTTTGAAGTCTACCTCGGCGTCGTGGCGAGCGCAGCAAGTTGTACTGCCAAACATTTTAATGTCACGTGAGTGGCTCCTCAAGCGCGTCGCGTTCCCTAACGCCATCACTAGTGTGCAATGTCAGACGATGACCGAGGTTCAGTGCCTCCACCGCCTACCATTCGGAACGTTGGCAAGTGCTTTATTTCACCCATTCTGGACACGAATATTAAACGTGTATAAGAACCGGACAACACCATAAAAATACTGCTGGCGACGGATAACCACATTGGCTATCTTGAGCGAGACCCAATCCGTGGCCAAGATTCTATCAATACGTTCAAGGAGATTTTGCAATTAGCGGTCAAACATGACGTGAGCTGACCTTTCACTCCAACACCATTGTGCGCTTACAGAACTCTCCTAGGTCGACTTTATACTCCTAGCTGGTGACTTGTTCCACGAGAACCGGCCATCCAGAGATTGCCTCTATCAGGTGATCGCTCTTCTACGCGAGTACACCCTGAACGACAAGCCGGTCCAACTCGAACTCATGAGTGACCCAAATGAGGGCAAGGCGGAGGGTTACAAGTATGTTATCTTGGGAGCTACACCTCTTCGCCTCTGACGCATGGTTAGTTTTCCCGCAATTAACTACGAGGATCCTAATTTTAACGTTGGTATCCCCGTATTCTCAATTCACGGGAATCACGATGACCCACAAGGTGCCGGACCAGTAAGCACTACTCTACGTTTTACTTCGTCTTGTTGACGATATCTTCTAGGAGGGTGCACTGTGTGCTCTTGATGTCCTCTCTGTCTCAGGTCTTTTGAACTATATGGGGAAATACGATCTGCCTGTGTCTAACGCTGACGCACAACAAACCGGCATTGCAATCAGGCCGGTTCTCCTGCGCAAGGGTGCCACCCTTCTTGGGTTATACGGCGTGGGCAACGTCAAGGACCAGCGCATGCATTTCGAGTTGCGGAGTAACCGCGTCCGCATGTATATGCCCCGTAACAAGAACGAGTGGTTCAACATATTGCTTCTTCACCAAAACCGGTATGTCATCGAACTCTACTGATCTTATAATCAACGCCACTATCTTCCAGCGTGCGACATGGTCCCCAGGAGTCGGTCCCTGAAGGCATGTTTGATGACAGCGTAAACCTCGTTGTATGGGGCCATGAGCATGATTGCCGCATCGTACCCGAGCCGGTCGCTGGGAAAGAGTATCACATCACACAACCTGGGTCGTCGATTGCTACTTCTCTCGCCGATGGCGAATCGATCGAGAAGTGAGTGGAATGCATCATGTACATTAAGCCATCCTCGGACTGTATTATTTCCTTACAGGCAAGTTGCGTTGTTGGAGATACAGGGAAAAGAGTTCCAAATAAAACCCATCCCATTGCGAACTGTTCGGCCGTTTGTGCTGGAAGATCTTGTCCTCAGCGAGGCCTCCGAAGAGGAGGGCTTTGATATGAATGATCAGATCGCTGTGTCCAAATTCTTAAAGTCTCGAGTAAGCCTGCTTTGTTTCGGGTCGGGGGTGGTACCCTGACCCAGAATGATCATGACAGGTCAATGCGCTGATAGAGCAGGCCAACCGACTATGGGATGATCGAAACAGGAGGGCTGCCGAAGATGGAGAAGAGGAACTGCCGCACATGCTACCACTTGTTCGATTAAAAGTACTGTGGAACACGCTTCTTTGCGGGTGCTCCGACTAATGTACATTTACCTTCAGGTGGACACCACAGGCGTCAGTGAAATGTCCAATCCCATCCGGTTCGGCCAGGAGTTCCAAGGCCGTATTGCAAACCCGCGTGACGTCCTCGTTTTTCATCGCGCCAAGAAAGCGACGCGGTCTGCCAAGATCACGATCGATCAACCCGAGCTCAGTATTGATGATCCGGAACTCTCGATTTCGGAGAAGCTCTCCAAGGTGCGGGTGCACACCCTCGTCAAGGAATACTTGGCAGCACAAGAACTACAGCTGCTTGGAGAGGCTGGTATGTCAGATGCGATACAAATGTTTGTCGAAAAGGACGATTCGCATGCAATTTCGACGTAAGTTGTGATCCTGTGTTCTGGAGTACTCATGAATTCTGCCTAGTCATGTGTCGACTACGTTAAGAGCACTCATGAAAGGCGTGCAAGCGGACGGGGAATTAGATGAAGCTGGGCTCGATGATGCGGTCCGTTGTTCGCGTATAACTCGATAAGCACCGCCATTTAAGATTCCACAGGTGAGCAAGGTGCGACAACAGCATGACCAAGATTATGCAGAGCAAGCCAAGACAGAGAGAACGGCGAAATCCAAGGTTTGTGTGCATTACCTTTGGTATGACTTTTTATCATTCATTGTCCATCCATTAGGGTAAAGGAAAGGCACGAGCCGATGACTCGGATGATGGCGCCTCCATCGACTCGATGATGATGGACGTCGATGCGGCTGGATCGGATTTTGAAGCCCAATCGGAAGAGGTGGTACCTTCCAAGAAGAAAGCCACGACTTCGAAGAAGAAAACGACCGCCACCAAAGCACCTGCAAAGAAGGCTCCGGCGAAAGGAAGGGGGAAGAAGGTTGTTGCAAGCGAATCGGAGGAAATTATCGAACTCGATGATGATGACGAAGAGGATGAGGAGCCTGCGCCAGTTCCGACGAAGAAGACAAGCAGGGCTGCAGTGTTAAGGTGATCCGCGTTCATTCTCATTTGGATACTCAACTCATATGCTGGTGCTACTTTAGCCAATCGACTTCCAAGAAGGCACCAGCGAAGAAGACGACCTCGAAGACGAAAGGCTCGTCGCAGCAATCGACACTGTCGTTCGCTCCTGCGGGTCGAAGCTCGACGAGAGCGGCTGCGACACGCGCCAGAGGCAAGATGGCAAATACGGTGCGTGACAAGTTGTGGTCCGGCTGGGAGTGATGTCTCAACGTCAGGATCGCAGGTGGACAGTGATGATTAAAATACATTTGTGTATGCGTTTGATAGATAGGCAAAGCTTTGTGACATACTTCGCCTTGACTAATGTAACCACGGAGGGTGTGCTTAAATTGAAGATGGTCGGTGCTGCTAACGCTGAACCTCTCTCGCCTGGGATGAGGTGAGGCAACAACTATTTAACTTGGGACCGAAACTTCCGTTCAAGCTAACCTACGAGGCCTAGGCTGAGCTCGCGATTACCACGAGTAGAATTATATGGCCGGGTAAAACCGTAAGTGATTTCTAGGTATACAAGTCCACCGTACGTCACGGCTACTTTTTAGTTCTTCCTCCCGGGTAACTCGACATGAATTTTGATCTCCGAATCCCGACTGCCTTGCGATCCTGGATGATAAAGTTACTTCAACTTGATACACGTTTGGGACGTACTTGCTGGCATGCCGTTCCTTGATCTGCCCTACGAGATCGTCGCCGCTATTCTTCAAACGGCGCTCAACGGGACTACTTCTCCAAGCGATATTCTCTGCGTTTGCCAACTCTTCCGTGAAATCGGGACAAGTTACCTTTATTCGCACCTAAGGTTCACCTCCCCGTCTCAGTTACGCCAATTTGTGCTCTCGAAAGGGTCCCGTCCGCCAATCCCACCTCGTTCCTTGGTGGTCGACCTCACCGGGAAGGCACCACGAAGCGTCCTCCGCGGCCTTTGTGATGTCCTGGTGAGATGTGCTCAGCTCGCTAGCATCGCAGAGGTGGCCTCAGCGCTTGACTGGCGCGATGTGCGGCTAAAACATCTCCGACTACAAATGCACTCTTATTCAAAGGATCCCGCAATCGATGTTCTCGAACAAGGGCTCGGAGCAGTTAGGTGAGGGTTACAACTCGGAAACGTTATTGCTCACACGCACGTTCCGCCCGAAGCCCAGACACGTTCGCATGGACAGGTCCGGACCCTGACCATCACTTTTCCATTGCTGTGAGCAGTTCTTTCGCAAACGTTCCGAGTTGGATTTTATATTTTCAAAAGATCGTTCCCCCAGTAGCTTCTTGTCTCTTCAAGCAGTTCTCGTCATGGCACAACATCCGGGAGATAACGGTGACAAACATCAGCTTCTTGACAACCGCCGATTCAGGCCCACAACCTCCCTTGATGGGTGACGTTCCTAGCCTGCGCAGCCTTTATATTGGCCAAGCCACGTTTTTGAGCGCCCATGCTGTCGCCGCAATGTTTTGTCAGGGTGGACTGACACAGCTGCAGAACGTTAGATTGGTAGATGCCTATTCAGAAAGTATTTGGGGACCACGTTTGCGGCGATCGGATATAGAAAAAGCTGCTACACTATTACTAGCCGGCGCAGAGGAGGTGACGGCGGTGATCGAACGGGTCAAAAGGGTGTTGACGTGCGAGAAGAAAACAGAAAGGATTATAGGCGGTGATCGGGTGGAAGGAACTTACATCCTGAATTGAGAGACGGGGGTTTGAATAGAGATTACATGACGGGCACCAAACGTTTACAACTCAACCTCCCGAATGCCGTCTTTGTCGACAACCTTGACTTTGTACCTCTCCGGGCTGACTACTAACCGTTTGGCGACTTCATCGATGCAACGTTTGAGCGTAGCCAAACCCTCCTCGAGCGTTGCGTCCGGAGTGTGGTACCTTGGGATGGGATGAGCATGACATTTCTCGAAGTCAGGGACGCGGGAGGTGTTGATCGCTCACTTGTCCAGTAAACTCAACGCAAAGTAGCTCCCATATCCATGTGCTGCAAAGGGCAGCTCCACTACTGTCCCCAGATAATCTATCCAGTAGAGGGTCGGCTTATGGTCTGCGAGGTCATATCCACCGATGAGCAGGTCAACCTTGTAAGGATTTCTGGATCGAAGGGATTCTGCAACCGAACGACGGATCCACGACGCGGCAGCAGCTGGACGGAGTGGGTAGAGATTGCGGATCTGGTACAAGCGAATGTTACGTTCGACAAACTCTGCAAACTGGATCGTATCGCCTAGAGACATCGAGGTTGGTACAAGTGTGATGGTACACGCGTCTGACTGACCTGGTTCGCCAGAGTACGCCATGAGGAGATGTGTGCCGAGTTCTTTGATTTTATCTAGGTCGTCCTTCATTTTGATGATGGATCTAGCAGCAGTCGTGTCGGCTGCGATGATCACATAGCCCTTTCCAGTCAACGCAAAGGAAGTCTCCATCGCCCGTGGTAGTTGTCTACTGAGTTTCGGTATTGAAGGCGAGCGTGCGCGTCGACTCGGACGACGCGTGTCGAAGGTGGAACTGAATTTAATTATTTAATTATTTAAATAGTTACTATCTCTTTTTTACGTTACTTTGGGGAAGGTCGCCATGTGTCTTCATCACTACCATTGATGATGGGATGCTGGAGATGTCACAACTGCTAACACTAGGCCACCATCGTTGTCGTTGCTCCCCGTCGAGAGGGAGATTCAAAAGAGCACATGCTTACCTGTCGTTTGATCTTGGCTCGCAACTGCGTATCGATGCGATTCTGGTGTGTTCCTGGGGACAGGGTCACTGGTGGGACTAGCGATCGTTGAGTACTGCTCGAGAGGTAGGGTAGCCAAGCCAGCCTATACTGTACGTTGAATCGTTCGGGAACCTCGAGTTTTCGAAGGAGGAGTGCACTTTTGCAGGGTAATCGATGAACCATCGAGCGTGGCTTGGGAAGTAGAATTACGTGTAACCACGACTTCATCGTTGACCAGATTTTCATGAGGTACACACCAAACTTTCACGATGTGGACATCATCTCGGCAAATCTCAGATACTCACACTGCAACTCAGGACAGGCGATAATGTCTACAGATTGCGATCATGTCCAGCGATAAATTTTCCGATTCTCACCTCGCGGGTTCGCGGGCGGCCGTGGCTCTTTATTTGCGGGGGGAGAGGGTATCAGTTTCTATTCCATCCACATCCGACCTGACCATATAGGGACCTTGCTCCAACAGGCTGGATCTATTCGGATCTGGCTGGTCGCAAGGCCGATGCGACCTCCGCGTCTAGAAGCCCATTGATTGAAGCATCTGCTACTCACGTTAATGCGCCTTAATTTTAGCCAAGCGGCTCATTCCAACCCATTTATCATTTCGTTTTATCCCGCCTGCGATTCCGGATAAATACCACCGCATCCCTTTGCCGCAACCCAACATTCATCCCACCCTATCCTCATGCCCTCGAGAACGCCCTCCGCCTACGCTAGCGCCGCTTCTGTTCCTTACGAGCCACATACATCCAGTTCCTCCTCGCCCACCTCCTCACTCATTCGTGACGTCCCCAAAAAGCCCGCTCGGAAAGCTTGGGTCGATCCCGCTTCCCTCTCCAATTGCGGGGATGCTTCACAAATACAGGGCAATGTCTCGCCTTATGTCAAACAACTGATCCTAAACACCTTCATTGCCTATGGTGCCGGCGACGAACAATGCTTCGGCCACCAGGTCGCCAAAGCCGTCAAGTTTATTGACATCAGTGCCCACGACTCTAAGGAAAAGCAGGGCCGCATGGAGGCCATTACGACTGCGGAGGTGGTCGTCAACAAAAGTAGGTGGTTTCGTATTACCCATCTAGGGGCATCATCTGACAGTGACTTACTAGGTATGCTCAACGGGGCGGGAATGCTTCACGGTGGATGTCTGGCATTCTTGATCGACAACTGCTGCAGTACCCCACTTGTTGCGCTTGGCTTGTTGCGAAACATCAACGGTGTCGGCGTCACCCAAGCGATGAACGTCGTCTTTCACTCCCCTGCACCCCAGTCGGTTTCTTTGTGTCCTGTACCTGAAACGTGCCTTGCTAACTCGACTGATGCAGGGGCTCATGTATTCAAATTACTAGTACCTCTATCGCTATGGGCAGCCGCATTATGAGTGCCCGATGTGAGGTAAGTGATGATGACGCTCGTGTGCCGTGTATGAATGTTCCTTAATTCTGGGCACAGGTCGTTAACAAGGACACTGGTAATATTGTGGCATCCGCATATCTCAATAAAATGCAACCCGCAATCTCAAAACTATAGAAACCGTGCTGTGCATTGGTTTACATGTACTCACACCTGGAAATTCATAGACATCATGTATTCAAATGTAATTCTGCACCACATTACTATACCCCGCACATCCTATACTATCTGCCATGAGACAATGTCGTTGTTTCTTGGAATATCAATTCCGCATGAACAGAAGGACATGCGTGGTTTATATGTGACATATCCAGAAAAATCTCTGACAAACCCCCATTGGTCATGATGCATCAGGGGCGTTTCAAGATCTGATTCGTCTCTAAGTCATCAAATATTTCTTTGGAATGCAGAATCAGAGATGCAAGCACCCCTGAATGGGTCTGTCGACCAAATCATCATCAAGGACATGGCTGCCGCCCTCTGAGCGAGAATCCAAAGTCAGTCCGCGGTGGGTTCACATAGACTTTAGGCTTATGCCGTTTTACACGCGGTGTATGACAACGATGCCTACGCTTATCACCATGGCCACGGAATCGGTCCGAACAGAAGGAACTTTGTAGGGTGCAACCGGAGGGCTGCAGCGCCGCTGGATAAACTTCCCTTCTTCCAGGCTCCGTGCACATCTGAGACATGCATAGCCTACCGTGGTGACGGCATCGCACCTTTGAGGCGGCGACGGTGAGAAGAATACCCGTGTCCATACGAGGTGATGACCTGTGACAGTTTGAAAAATCGCGGCGGCGAATCACTCACACGGAGAACCTTGACTGAAGCCACGCACAGAAAAATCTCCGCGGTAAAGAGTGTGGAAAGAAGAGTGCAATGCTGCGGTCTAGCCGGGAGGCGTGCAGTGTGCCTGAGGAAGGGTGTTCCTCGAGTTCTATGGATCTCGGCCGAAGAGAAGCCTGGATTTTGTTCCACGTACTTCAGTGAGTGTGAATACCGATCATCAAGGATATCCTATCCCTTGTGCTACCCCCTCGTCCATAGAATATATTTTGATGAAGGTGCCCTTATTAGGCAGACGACCTCTATAAGATAGGAATTGAGCGATAACTATTAAACTAAGAAAGCCGCTTTCGAGCAAACTGTCGGATTCTCACCTCTCCTACTCAGACACGGTCGATGCCGCGGCCCACAGAAGAAGCGGCGAATTACAACTAAACATCAAAAACGTTCACCATAAGTACTTAGCGTGGGTAGAGAGATTCCTTTGTAGACTGAACCTGCGGTTGTGCGTGTGGCTTGTTCAGGCCTTTGCACCAATGAAATGACGCTGCAGACGTCTTGTTCCACCTGAGGTAAGTACGTGTGACGGAAGATATACCTCGCCAGGTCCACGCAAACATAACAGGTGAGCCGCCCGATCTTGCATGAGGCTTAGAATTCACATCAACACGAGAAGGCACATAAACCTTCCGCAATCGCTCCTGCTAGGGTTATGGGTCGCGCCTTGTGGCAGTTGTCGTGTCGCTTCGTTGAAGGAGGCGCAAAAGCGCCAGGGATCATCCTTGAAGAATCTCGTGAGTCACACTGGACTGACTGGTCGATTCATATCGTACCTCGATCCCATCCAGTCATCAGATCTATGAGCTTGAACAACTTCTGGGTGCACGTTTTGCGGTTTCCGACACCTTGACACCCCGGGCAAGAACAAATAAAATGTAGATACATATGGTGGTAACATTTGTAACATATTCCGCCTCTGTCGACGGATAAGTAGGTTATCAAAAATAAAAGTTTGTCGCTTAGATAAGAACAATAAACATATCCGAAAGCCAGGCGGAATATGTTTGTGCAATTAGTACCCCCTATATGCGGCAAACTTATTCGGTCTTGCCCGCCAGGGTAGCGTTTCTGCAGGGGATTCGCCCCTACAAACCAGCCCCTGCAGACACGACCGAATAAATCCACTGACAATAGTCGATACGAACTCATAAACATATTCCGCTTCCGTTTTCGGAAATGTTTATTGTTCTTATCTAAGCGACAAACTTTTATTTTTGATAACCTACTTATCCGTCAACAGAAGCGGAATATGTTACAAATGTTACCACCATATGTATCTACATTTTATTTGTTCTTGCCCGGGGTGTGAGGATGCCGAGGCGAACGATTTGCCTCGCCTCGGCAATCTCATAGCGGTCTGGTCACCAGACTACTTCTCGCCCACCGTAGATATGCTCCAAGACCGCTTGTGCTTCTTCGGTGCCATTTTCCCCCTACAAGGACAAGACGATGCGGCAGAAACAGCCTACTTGTCTGCTGCCGAACTCAACACTGCCCTCGAGCAGTTGAAAACGATGAGGATAACCAGAATAATCGCAGAATCTCCCCCCAGCTCCTTTACCAGCACCCATCTGGCAGCAGGTTCACAGAAGGTTCCATCTCTGTCATGATCAGCGAAACGGCAAGCGAGGCCTTCACCCTAGACCAGGCGAGCGTCCAATATGTCCCCGCCTGGCGCCATCTACACAAGGCCCAGCCCGCAAGACTCCAAAAATTCCGTCGTACGACCGCACCCGCGTCTCACATTGGACCCGGGGACGATGCCACGGACGACTCCTGGTCCGTCGTCACCGGCAGCTCCTGGACGGTACGTGCAGATATAAACCCAACCAGTGTGGCGCACACTCACATCTGCTGGACAGATGGCGGATGTGTCGTCGCAAGAGGGCGCGGCGCCCCTGCCGCAGACCGAACGCTCGGTCTCGTTCTGCCCCGCGCGCCACCACGCCGAGTCGTTCCCAGAGGTCGCCCGGCTGCGGGTCCGATCGTCTCAGAGCCCCGCCTTCGTCCTTCTCCGCGCGTTCGCCTACGATGAGAGCCCGCTCGTCAAGGAGGTCTTGCACACCTCCTTTCCCGCCGACTTTGATCTGGTGCGGGACATCATACCCAAACGCAACGGGCTCGTGGGGACTGCCATCGAGGCCTACAACAACCACCGCAAGCTGATCATCCGTCCGGACGACGTCTGGCTTTCCATCATGACCCAGTTTAGCTTCTTTGTCAATGGCAACTCGGAGTCGCTCCGCAAGACGTTTGTCGTGCACGAGGGGAAACGGGAGTTGGTGGTCGAGTGGGGCGGCAGTCGGTTCGGGATGGACATCCCGCTCATGATCGAACGTCTGATGGCGTTGATGGAGGGGCAGATCACCGACCCCTCCCTCCGCGAGTGGATCATGCCCGACTTCACGACGACCAAAGAGGTGGACAGGACGACGTGTGCGATCATGATGATGGGCATGATGAAGGACTACTTTGCGTACAAGATCAACCTCCGTTGTGGCATCCCCAAGGTCACGATCGAGGGCGAAAAGCGAGACTGGGAGACCATCCTCGTCCGCATCGAACAGCTCAAAAAATACGGCATCCAGACGATCGCCTGGTACCATCTCCTCCGACCGATCATCACCCGCTTCATCGCCGCCTACGACGACCCGGACCATCCGGACAACCTCGACTTTTGGAACAAGATCGCGCACCACGAGTCTGGAAGCGGGCCCCAATGGCTCTCGGGCTGGATCACCGCGTTCTGTGTCTTCAACGAACGCGGTGAGTGGCAGGGCGACACGCTCAACGAGGAGCGCGTCCGCGAGCACGAACCCAAGAAGCTCCTCCGCCCTGCCGATCCGCTCCAGCTCACGCCGTCCCAGTTTGCGGCGGTGTACATGGAACGGGAGCGGGACCGCGCGCCGTACCTCGCCCTGGACGATTTCCCGTACCCGACGATCGACAGCCAGGACATGCCGTGTGGGTATGTGTCCCTGGACGTCCTTTTGGACGACAATGGGGACGTGATGCAGACCATGTTCATCGCTGGCTCGGTCGGCGCGCAGATTTGTTCGACCGAGGAGACGGAGTTATCCAGGCTGAGGGACACTGTCCGCCCTGTGACCGCGTGGTGGTTGGTTGTCAAGCTCAAGGATGGGGAGAAGATCCCGGGGGACGAGGATGACGATTAGGCTGTGTCGTGTATCGTACGTCGTTTTCTTGCTTTGTATTTGTCCTATGCTTGCTATAGCTTATGTTCCCTGTCTGTGATTTGTGGTCTGTGTGTGTTTGATTGAGATATATTCTGTTGTGTACACAATGTTCATGGATCTAGGTAGCCTATTGTCTGTGTTGTCCTTTGATGCACAGTTAGTTATATATTCTAGCTGGTTGTTGCTATATGACATCTGATCCATGACGCTCCAGGCTGTTGGACATTGTGATTTGAGGATAGCACTAAATTCACTGAAATGGAATGAGGTGAGGTCTCAGAGAGCTCGGATGGTGGCGAAGAGAAGAGTTTGATTTAAAAGTAAATCAAAAGTATTAGGGTGCCGCATTCTCCGTCTCACGTTCAATTGTTTGGAGTACGCAATTGACAGCAAATTGCTCAAGCGGCTGGTGAGCTCCTGCAGGGCGACGGCCCTTATTTTTGTTTCGGGGCGGTTTGTACCAATGTGCGAGAATGCCTGGGAGCTCTTCAGTAAGGAGGAGCCCAGTGCACGCACAGCGCACACGGTTGTCCGCTGTGCAGTTCTCGTCCCCCCAACTCAGGGCATCAAGGAAGAGCGAGACAGTCAGCCCTTCGTGGCTGATAGCCTCGAGGATGCGGTGGACCTTGGGTAAGAGATCCTTGCCTTGCAAAGCTTCTTTCTTGCGGCGGGTTTGCTCAAGCTGGGTGGGTGGATGCGGGTCCTCTGGCTCCTCAGGTGGCATGGGTAGGTCGTCCGGCGTCGTAGCGGCTAGTTGACACCCAATGCAGTCGCAATCGGGTTCGCACTCACTGTCTTTGAGTGATTCGAGCGAGCGCCAAATGTTGTCGTCGTCCATCGATAAGATTGATACGATCGTGTACGGAAATGACAAGTATGGAAACCCAGTGGCCCACCGGCCCGGACTGGACCTACCCC
>JBBPTV010000034.1:0-51494 GCA_038094275.1 Tubosaeta brunneosetosa
CATTTGCTGTTTCAGCATCACTACCGTCTCAAACTGTTCAAATAAATTGCGCCCAATTTCACTTCTTGATGTCGGCTGCCTGGCTTGAAACAGTGCCCGCAAAAGCTTCGCTTGAGTTATCAATGAGTGTTTTTCATATGGGTTAACTGCAATATGACAAATACTTGCCTAGTGCCAAATCTGCCAGCATATCTGTTGTTAACATGCTAATTTTATCGATGATTAGCAACTGGATTCCTGCGATGTTTTTTCGACGTTTCAATGCAATCTCTGCTTTAGGGTGAATGGCCCATGTATCTGAACAGGGAGGACATGTGGGAAGCCCTGCCCATCCGTGGAGAGTACTTCCTCCAATATTGCTTGCTGCAACACCAGTGGTGGCGGTCTTGGCTAAAGTATGTTTCGCACCATATTTCTCATACAACTTTTCGATCGCATGAACAACATGCGTTTTCCCCACACCTCTGTGTCCGGCAACCAACATAAGTAGTTGTTTCTTTGGCCAATTTCCATGCAGAGAGTTGACCAAGTTGTTTTCTACTATTTTAATTATCATGCGTTGCTCTTCATTGAGCCTGCATGATATCATCTGTGTTCATCCTCTCTTTCAAATCAACAAAAAGACCCTGTCGACTCTTTTCAAGCTGAAATCGTACAAGTCACCATTCTCAAACGTTGTTCTCCTTCCACAATCAACATCGACCCGACTTCAGGTCCTGCTCAACTTGGAAAGTGATGTCGGCCTGGTCCATCAGATGCTTCGACCTCTGCAAAAAGGTTAGACATGAAAACCACTGCCTGAAACGCATCACACAAAATCAGTATGCTACTGTAACTCGTGGCTCTATTCACATTCATCTCGAATGACAGCAGTCTGAATTTCATTTCATGCTCATATCTTTTTCATGGCTTCATCTCCTGGTCATGTCTACAAATGTATTTGTATCTTACAATAGCTCATGAAATTGTATCCTGAATCACTCTCACATTCTAATAACTGCCTTGGACGCAAGCAAGGTCTTGGCGACGCAAGGCGCCCACTGGTAATATCATGTTCATGGCCAACGGAATCAAATTACTATCACATGATGTGATGTGACACTGTAACATGCTGTCAGAATGCTGTCACACTGCTGTAATAATAAATGCTGTTGCTGATATGGATGGCTCAGTCAATCCATCCACCGATGAAGGACATCGACTAGTCGTCCGTTGACAGGTGTCCGCTTGAGAGGTAAATATAAACAAATGTAAACGCGTTTTGACTTGAAACATAAAGTAGCGGAAAAAAAATAACTTGATCTTTCACGACACCAATGGGCAATGCCACCTCTATCATACGCTACACCATCTCTGAACTGCTCGACAGCGTGCGCCACTTCAAAGAACTGGATGAACGCATCGCAGCGGAACCAGGACTGCCAGTGGAGAACCCAACCCGGTCATTTTGGATGTTCCCGCCGTCCCCTATCGCTCGCCACTGCTCAGAGCTACCGCAGCATGTAGACATCATCATCATTGGTTCTGGCATCACTGGCACTTCTGTTGCAAAGACCTTGTTAGATCACGCTCATGCTGAAGGACGACCGCCGACGGTGTTGATGCTTGAAGCAAGGGACGCGTGCTCGGGCGCAACGGGCAGGTGCGTGCGTGCGTGCATTTGGGTGCAACTTCTCAAGGAGTGCTAGGAACGGCGGTCACATTTCGCCCGTGCTCTACCAGGAGTATGCCACTTTCCGACAAGACTACGGCGCCCTCGCGGCACAAAAGCTGATTCAGTTCCGTCTCGCCCATGTCCAAGAGCTGCGACGCGCTGCGGAGGAGGAAGGGCTGCTCGACGAATCTCAGTGGCGTCAAGTCGAGGCTATCGATGCATATTACAACCAGGAGTTGTTTGAAAAGGCAAAGGCCAAGGTGCTGGTATACCAGGAAGCCTTGCCCTCCCAAGAATCCCACCACCAGGTGTACGAGTCTGCGCAAGCAATACAGGTATGGGTCACATTGTCCTGGCATCGTGCGTGCGATGAATGACCTGTGTGAAGAGGTACAAGTTAGCGTCGGACGTCGTCGGGTGTATCGCATCCAGCGCTGGTGCCATACATCCGTACAACTTTGTGACGGGTGTCCTTTCAAAGCTGCTGTCACGGTACCCGGACAAGTATGTCGTTTTAAAAGGGCTTGGCACGGCAGGACTTAAATGAACGACTATAGCTTCTTCCTGTGCACCAACACACCGTGCACTGCGATTACGGGGCCCTCGTCAACGAACCCACTCTACACCGTCGTCACGCCCAAGGGATCAGTAAAGACGCCTCATGTAGTTCATGCAACCAACGGGTGGTCGTCGCGTTTGTTGAAGTCCATGCGAGGCAAGATCATTCCGTTTCGCGGGTACATGACCGCACAGCGCCCAGGGCAATCCATTCCTGCGGAGATGCTCCAACGATCGTTTGTCTTCTATGAAATACCTGTCGGTTTTGACTACCTGACGCAGCTTCCAAATGGTGAACATGAGCTGATGCTCGGGGGAGGATTCGCGCCAGAGGGACACGACGGATACGAGAGTTTTGCCAACACGGACGACAGCAAATGCAATAAGCGCATCAGCGCGCACCTCGGGGGCATTCTACCGAGGTACTTTGGCGAGGACAACTGGGGACGTGAGGGACAGCCGTCTGAAGGAGACGCGTGGTTCGAGGGACGGGTGAAGGCGAGCTGGAGTGGCATTATTGGCATCTCTGCGGACATGCTTCCGTGGGTTGGTCGCTTGTCGCCCAAAATCTCTGGGCGTTCGACTCCCCAAAAACAGAACGGACAAGAAGAAGAATTCATCTCTGCGCCTCCTGGGGAATGGATCGCAGCCGGGTTTTCTGGCGAGGGAATGGTGCATGCGTGGATGAGCGGGAAAGCGTTGGCAGAGATGGTGTTGGGGAGAGAGGCAGACATTTCAGAGTGGTTTCCAGACGTTTTACGGGTCACTATCGACAGATGGAAAAAGGCGCGGCCAGAAATGTTGTTTGATTCCATTAGTGGAGCGTAGTATTGTCTTTCTTTCGACGACCATGGACCAATCGACCAACCTGACCTGGGCCAACGTTGGCCTCGCTCTTGCTTTTATCCTCTTCAATGCCCTCCTATCCACTACACTCCACCTCGGCGTCGGGCGTTCGCTCGTCACCTCGGCCGTCCGCTGCGTTGTACAGCTCGCCCTCATGGGCTTGGTCCTACAACGGATATTCGAGACCAATAACCCATGGGCTGTCGGCGGTATTGCATGTACGTTCTGCCCCGTCTACCCACATACGCACTGAATAAACTGGGCTAGTCGTCTTAAATTTTTTGGGCACCTTTGAGACTGGTGTGTCGCCACTCCCCATGTCTTATCTGTCGGCTGACATGCGGCAGTCACAAACAGGTCGAAAAAACGCTTCGATAATATGGTATGGTACTTCACGTCCTTGCAGTCCCGTTCACCTCGCTCTCGTACAGTTTTCTTCCGTCTTGATGTCCATGCTGGGTTCGACGATTCCGGTCTCCATCATTGGCGCCCGATATGCAATGGCAGTAGAACCGTTCTGGACACCGGAACAATATAGTACGCTTATCATGCGGACCCTCTGTGCGCGGCTTACATGGCCCCATCATAGTTCCCGTTGTAGGAATGTTGTGTGGGAACACTGTCTCGGGCGTTGTGGTCGCGGTCGCGTTCGTCTTGAAAGAGCTGTCGTACGCTTCCGTCTCCCGCTCGCGTGCAGCGCCTGACGCACCAAGTCCTGCAGCGACAACCGCGACAAAGTTGAGACCTACCTCGCGTTTGGAGCTTCTCGCTTCGAGGCTTGTTTGCCGATTGCGCGTGAGGCCCTCCGTCTAGCGCTCACCCCAACCATCAACCAGATGAGGTGGGTGTCCTCCTTTTACATGTCGCTCGTCCATACTCATGGTTGTGCCTGTCTGCAGCGTCATCGGGATCATTTCTATACCTGGCATGATGACTGGTGCTATCCTTGGAGGTTCCTCGGTCGAACAAGCCGCCAAGCTTCAAATGATCATCATGTTCATGATTTCAGCCTCGACGGCGCTTGCATCGATTGCCACGACTGTGGTTGCGCTCTCCGTCGTCGTCGACAGCGAGCACCGTATCCGTCCGGATCGCATCGACGTCAGAGAACACGCCATCTGGCGCGCGAGGAACTGGGTGTTTGCGGAGGTTGTTGGCGGCGTGAAGTATCTGGTGTGTTGTTGGCGCAGAAAGGAGCAGCGCCCGAATGGGCATAGGGAGCCGCTCCTTGGGTGAGGCGGGGCATCAGGTTGGGTGATTCTTTGTATCTGCCCGTTCATCTACTGGAAGCTAGATTGGTGACTCTTTGGACAAGAGACATGCATGGTAGATCTACTTCGAAGATACAATGAATCTGAAAAGAGATATTGCGCTAGTCGAATCCAAACCTCCGCGCTACTGAACGGAATGTTTACTTGACGTGTATTCGACGTCTCTCCAGAATCCAAAGCTGGTCGTTCATCTCCACCTCCAGCGGGCGAGTCCACTGATCAAAAGGCACCTCCCATATTTTGCCCTTCTTTACCCCGTTCAACACAGTCGGATTCAACTTCCATCGCAGAAATCCCTGTATAGTTTCAACGATCGCCCATTCTTTTCCAGCCATCTCGGGCGATTCCGCAATCAGGTGTGTAAAGGTAGAAGACGAGATCATCGACGGGGTCAACGATTCTGTCTTATTGTACGTCCACGAGCGCAACGATTCGGGTTCAGATGGCAGGGGGATAAAAGGCGGCGCGTGTTCGTGGAGGAACATTGATGCGCCAGTTTGCGCCGCGAGGTTGCATATATGGACGTGAACTGTTGGGGTAAACATCCAGCGAGGAGAAGAGTCGGGCCACCCACCATGGCGTCGTTCCGAGTAACGTCGATTAAACGCTGAAAGCGCGACTCCGCCCGGATAATTTCTCACAGACGCTTGCATAGACATGAATGTCGCAAAGAAATTGAGAGAAATCAAAGAGACAGCGCAGAGGTAGAAAAGACGTCTGAAGAAGAAGCCCTTTCTACGGGATGTCCTTTATCAAACCAGTTGTTAGAGCAATGTAAGAGCGAATGAACGAGGTCTTACATCCATCTTGCGCCCCGGGCTGCTGCAATGTTAACAAGGGGCACCGCATATATGATGAAACGCCACTCCTTGTGCCCTAGTATACTGTATAGAGCGATGAACGCAAACGGAGCAACAAGCATTGATCGAATCCGGTGATCAAGCACAGCTCCTACAACTGCCATCGGGAGAGCACCAAGCAAAAGTTTTGGGAGATAGGACGTGAAATAAATGTACGGAGGGGACGTCTGGAGAATATGAGGGAGACGAACAACTCCAACGAAACACACTTACGCCCCAGTCTGCACTCTTGCCTAGGTAAACATTATAGTATAGACCGTAAAGTTCAGGCCATAATGGCCATCGATTCCAGAAATACGAATCAACGGCAACGGTAATGGCTAGGTGAGATGTAGAGATCAACAAACGCTCGAAAACTCGTGGCTCTCACTGACCCGCAGACACCGTGCCCGCCAATATCCCAACTTTGACGAGGTCGCGGATCGTAACATGGGCTCGGACGAGATATTGGAGGACAAGCGCGGCCAGGAGAACGGCTACCTCTGAGCGAAAAATCACAGCCGTGAGCACCAATAGCGCATATGCCCTATATATGGACTTTGCGGAAGCTCGCATGGACGTCGGCGCACGGTTTTCAAGTAGATAGTAGGCGAGATTCACTACGAGAGACATCTCAGCATTGAAACCAAGCCGTTGAAATGCGACATACCAGGCATCAATGCAAACATATTTGGAAGCGTTCGACCCATCCAGAACGCAAGATGAAATTGCGAACACGTCAACAGCGTGTACCACCAACTCGTTTGTCTTCCAAAACGCTTCGAAACTGCCCTCCGTAAAAGGATGAGCGAAAAGGAATTGAGCGAGGCAAGCACGAGGCGCACTACGCGACATGCAGAGGCGACAGTCAACCGTGAAAGGAAATGAGGGTCAGGGAGACGTACAGACAAGTTGTAGGTCGAACTTGGATGTAATCACACCCAAAGCGATACCAGCGTGTACAAATGGCGTAGCAGCCCATGAGAGCAAGACATTTCCTGCGAATGTGCGTGGAACGGCACCTGGGAAGACGTAATGATCATACTTGAGGTAGAGTTTGAGCCGCACGACGGCCTTGATCGCGTAGAAGACTCACGTTTTGTAGGCTTTGGGGACCCACGCCATACATGAGAACGTCATGAGAGGCATGGAGGTTGAAGGACTCCTCGACCTTGGTGTATGGCGCAAGAAGGACATGAATCGAACTGAGCGCAACGAGTAGCAAATCCAGAATTGCCCCGCTCATTGCTGGGATTTAAAGAACCTTGGTAGTCCTTTAAGAAAGCCTAGCTTACTTGAAATGGCAACACTCATGTATAGCAGTCAGTTGTATCAAACTCTGTTCCTTCTCCAAGTACACAAAAAGGAACGACCAGTTTGAAGCCGACGCTCAGCGCAAGGGCAGAGGTCGCGGATGATCAACCCATACAGGCAAGCACGTAGAAGAGTAAAGAGAGGACGAGCCACCGCTGCTCAAAAAGAACCCCACACATCTGCCGAATTGCCTCAACTCACTTACACGGCCGTACCATCATCTTTGACGTATTCATGCAGCACCGCTAGGGCTTCCGTGACCTTGGCATTCATAGCCTCATTTGACTCCAAAAGGTGGAGAAGCTCGGAATTGTCCATCTCAAGAAGCATGCCTGTGATCTTGCCAGCCAAATCAGGCTGAGAGCTTTGTAAATCATGAGTATCAGTTCACCGAATGCGATGATAACTTACGGAGCAATCTTCATGTAGATAACTTCTCCCAACATCTGTTTCTGTTCCATGGGAGACGCGCTTGCAAGTGCGGTCGAGGTGAGGACGGGGACCTCGGGCTGTGCAACGGGCACCTGCGGTACCTGTGGCGGGGCAGCATTGCGAGTTTGAGGATTGAGTTTGTACGCTTGTTGATTCCGAGAAACCGGGGCTGGGGCACCGGCCGGGGGAAGACGAGTAGGAGTGCCCTGAGGGGGGCCTTGGCGGGGGGTACCATTCGCAGGAGGACCATTAGCACGCGGTATCGGTGCAGTTGGATTGGTTGGAGACGAGCCAGGGCCTCGGGCAGCGGGTGCACGGGAAGCACGAGGGTAACCAGGAACACCGTACTGGGGAGGAGGGGGGGCACCGTAGGGAGGGATAGGCATCCCGGGAACCTGGCCTCCAGTGGGCGGGTAGCGAGGACGAGGAGGGATCATTCCCGGCTGACCGTAACCCATAATGTTGCGTCCCTGAGGAGGGAATCCATTCGGACCAGGGGGATAGTAAAGAGGGCCATTAATATATCCACCAGGAATGCCAGCAGCCGCAGCCTGCTGCATGCGGATTTGGTTGCGCTGCGCAATCTGGCTTTCAAGTTGTTGACGACGCACTTCGCGGCGCTGAGCGAGAGAAACATAGAGGGGCTTCGAACCAATCATCTTGTTGTTCATCTCCGCGACGGCCTTGGTGGCTTCGTCTGGGGATGAGAAGCAGACAAAGCCAAAGCCTTTGGACGTCCCCTTTTCGTCCCGCATGACCTTGCAACTAGTGATCGTACCGAATGGCTCAAATTCGGCCCGGAGCTTCTCATCGTCGACGTCGTCCTCCAAGTTCTTGATGTACAAGTTAACGCCGGCGTACTTGCTCAGCTTTTCTATCTTCGCTTGCTCATACGACCGGCGTAACTCCTCCTCCCGTTCAGCCTTCTTCTGAGCACGCGAGACGAATAGCTTTTTGCCTCTCAGATCGGTATCATGAAGAGCGTCGACAGCCAGCTGGGCCTCGTCATGGGTCTCGAAGTTGACGAAACCGAAGCCTTTGCTGTTTCCCGTCTCGTCGACCTGTACCATCGCCGACGTGACATTTCCAAAACGCTTGAACATTTCCTCGAATTCTTCTTGAGTAACACTGGTGTCAAGATTCTTGACATAAAGGTTAGTGAATTGTGCCTTCATCTCATCCATCTTGGATTGCCGCTCCTACACGCAGATGTTAATGTCTATGGTAGATCACGTCTGTACGGTAGGGAGGACAGGATAATACGAACCTTGCGCGAGATATGATGGCCAACATAAACCTTTTTGTCATTCAACAGCATACCATTGACAGCTTTGATGGCCGTCTCGGCCGCCTCGGCAGTCTCATAGTGGACATATCCATATCCCTTTGAGCGGCCTTGCTCATCAGTAGCAACCTTGCATGACAACACGTTGCCGAACGCGGCGAACGTGTCATGCAAAGCCTATTCGGATGTTAAAATGTGACTCTGACATCGATCGAATTCGATGCTAAATTACCTTGTTGTCGATTTGCTCGTCCAAGTTCTTGATGAAGATATTTCCTTGACCAGTCTTACGCAAGGCAGGATCACGCTGGGACCACATGATGCGGCTAAGACAATTGTGAGGTGAAAATTGATGCAAGAAGGCCGGGGTAGCAACTCACCACGCACGATTCTTGATAAGCGAATAGTTGAGCTGCTCTAAGGCGCGCTCGCCTTACCGGTATGTGAGCAATTAATAGTTAAGCTTTGCCTCTTCAACCCACCATCGCTGGCATTCAGGTAATTGACATAAGCATATCCGAGAGAGCGACGAGTAACCGCATCGCGGCAAACACGGATGCTGTGAAAGATATCAGCATTGCACAAGATGGATGACGCTGAATGATGAGACATGCCTGGCAACCGGGCCAATCATATTGAAGATTTCAAAGAGCATGGCCTCAGAAACAACGGGATCGAGTTCACCCACGTAAAGGGATGCAGATGGGGCGGAAGCAACCGATGACTGAGGAGGGTTGTAGGCGGCAGCGGGCGAGGGAACGGGAGTGGCCTCAGGTTGAATCATCGGAGCTTCAGCGACGGATGACATTTTTTTTCTCTTTTCAAGGTTTATGGGGTCGTTACTGCTTGAGAACTTTTTCACGACTGAGCGGAGAAAGAGCGATGAGGCCACAGCTTGGTAGAGGGCACAAATAGAACTCACACAAGAGGTGACTGGCAACTACTTTTTCTAAGAACTTTTTTTATTTTTTAGGGCTTTTAAGGCTGCACGGACAATAGAAAGTTAGCGACGGCCACAAAGACTAGCGGTGGTGCACTGACCAATAGATGGTGGTTGTGGAAAACAAGGGCCACGCCAAAGCGAGGTTTGATTGATAACTTTTAAAACTCCGATCAGATTTGTCATTCTAGCCATCTAGTACGTGCTTGCTAATGAAGGATCCAAGCATTTGTGGAGTACTACAGTAGTAGATCGCTAACGGTAACACTTTTGAACTCTCCATCTTTCCAAGTCACCCGCAAGTTTGATTTCGTGCACATTACCTGGCAGGAAAATCGGCAGATTCCTCAGTCAGATACTTGCTTTCGTGACAACACGACAACTGAATGACACAGATCGCCAATGTTGATACTATACCACTTGTGTGTCAAGTTGGTCGATCTGCGCTGAGCACCAACATGTGAAGACCAGGAACAGACTCACAGACGGAAACCCGCCTTCCGAGTCCGGCGGAGATGTCGTGGCGACCGCAGCCTCAGTGTAGGCATAGCAGTCCTCGAGTATCCGATCTAGGTGACGCTCGAAACGCTTTAGCAAAAGTCCCAGCAGAGTCCAAATAAGGTGAGCAGTGACCATGAGTTGAAGACCATGACGAGCTTACGTACTAATACCATAATCAGAACATCGACAATATTGTTCTGGGCTCGGTTTGATTCCACTCTCCCGCGGAGAACCTGGAACTCGCTCCCCGTCTCTTCCCCGCTTGACCGCGGAGCCTTGAGTTATGAAAAAGTCACTCACTCGGGGCGGCCGGTAATTTGGACACATGCAACAGCCTCCGAGATGAGACCAGGTCATGCAGGCAAGAGGGCGGGCGCAGAAATAAATGTCACGCTCTATCGGCGGTATGCAATACCAAGGCTTCCCTTGTGCCGCTTCCCCACACTTTGTGGGCTGTTGAGATCTGAATCGCTGTTCTGTTCTTGCTGTTTTGCTCCCTGGTTGGTATGACGACACAGTTGTATTCCAACCAGCCATCCACTATAGGACCAACGGACGGCAAGTCAATTTGTGTCATGTGCTTTTTCTCCCAGATTCTGATCATGTCGTTCACCAATGCTTCCAGACTTATTCCTGGAGCCTTTGTGGCTTCCAGTTGTGGTAAAAAAACTTGCGTCTCCTATTCTCCCAATTTCCGCAGCCTAACTGAGTAGGGCTCATCATATGGTGGTCTTGCGGCTGCCTTGCAGCATATGTACCTTGGGTGCATGGATATCGCGTATGTCCTTGCTTGGTGACTAGTTTTCTGCGTCTGCGAAAAAAGCTGAGTATTTCCTACCATAGGTCATTCACAACAAGACTGTGATTTTGTTAAGATGTGAGGTAAATTTGGTGGGTTCTTTTAGCCTTGCAATTCAGTAGGCTCGTTGCATTTCAAGTTGTGACCGACTACAACCTCCACTTGCCAGTAAATTTGAGCACGTCACCCAACAGCAACATCACAGCCTGTGGTGGCTTGCCCAAAAAATCAGAACTCTGAGCTAGTGTATGTTACGATGTGGTATTGCAATCAGAGTCGAGGTGAGAACAGAAATTCATCAAAAACGCAGCCATTCTGTGCTTGCTACGAATCTCATCTACAATTATTCGACCGCTGGTCCTTGACCCCCTCAGTGACGGACCATTGATTTCCGCCGGGAACTGCCACAATCGCAACTGGGAAATTTACACTTCGGTGCCGTTCTGTTTCATGCAGTCAAATCACTACGGCCCTCCTTGATTCTTCATCAGTCGCTGTCTCTGTGGAAAACCTGGGATCATTTAGTGGGGTAGAGCGTATCTACATGTTGCTCTCCTAAATCAGTCCAGCGTTGTCCCGAGATATGCTAAGTCATGTTCACAAAGCTGAGTATGTTACAGGTTCGACAGACAACCAACAGGTAATAGCCGCAACTCAGGTTCGTCATTCAGAACCACTTGTATGAATCCACTACAGAGCGCTTTACAGGATGGAAAAAAAAGGGAAAATGGGGCGATACGTCAGTAACCAAGACACGCGTTCAAACCAGGAGATAATATTTAAAGATCGGATAAAGAATTCCTCAGCCGCTTCTGTACAAAACGGGATGTCGCCACCTCATGACTTCAAGTTGTTGATGAAAACTATATGTCGTGTCACCGAAGCCCATATGAAGTATACTAATTCTGAAACCACTTACGAGAGAGCAATTATTGGAAGAGATGTGTTTCGCCAAGCCCAAGGTGCGCGTGAACGATCTTCTGCAGTTGGGACACACCATTCTGACACCGAGATGGACGGACCGAATATGTCTCGGAATGTTCATCCACCGCAGCCTATCGGAACATCCCGCCCAAGGACATTGGACTATCTCCCTCCCTTGGTGTCTATATCCATGCAGAGACAGATGGCTCCTTATGGAAGAGAGTGTACCACCAAGGGAGCCATCACAAGACGTACCACCAGCAAGCATGCAAGGAGGTAGTGCGGGAACCATTGGTGCCTCGTGTATGTGGGTACCATGGTTCTGGGCGGGGTAATAGTGAACATAATCTGATGAACGATGAGCAGTTGCGATCGATGGTTCATGTTCATCGTACCTGAGGCGGCGGTGAGCGAAGGATCCGTCCAGTTGATTCCTTGCATGGGTGCATTAGTGGGGGTGTCCGGAACAAGATAGAGGCTGTCGAATACGACGGGAGACGTTGGGATATGGACTGGAGCCTCACCCTCAGCGGTTAAAGCATGGGTGAAGGTAGTTGACGCTTCATAGCTGGACGCCATAGAGAGGAAAGCAGAAATAAAAGTATCATCCATGGAGAATAGTCGGCAACGCTGTGTGCAAGGAAGCTGTTACCGACCAGAGAGCTTTATACACTGGATGACAGGCGGCTTACACCACTGACCAGATCGGCTTCGCGGACCACGCAGGCCAGACCAGACCTAGATAAATTGGGTATCCAGAGAACAAGATCGGGTTCCTGGCCCCATGGGAAGTGACGGAAGCGCTGAACAGTGAGATGAAAACCTCGACGTGCACACTTGCCGTCAACGATGCACGGCGTACAACTTCTCGTCCCTAAGGTCACCCACATGCAAATAAAGCATCAGGAATGAAACGGAGAAAAGGATACCAACTTGACCGGACGACTAGAGCTACACGTCGCAGAGTCCAAATAGGTTCGTAGGCATGCGGATGTGCACTAGAGGAAGCTGGGCAATTGCTTCAGCTACTTGCATAAAAAGATCCAAGCGAATGCGCTTCATTATACATTGGACGGAATTCGAGACTGCAGATAACCAAAGTTGGAATGACTCCGCGGGACTGGAGAGCGCCATGATCACCTTTTCATTCCAGTCATGGAAGATGAGAAGATTGACCGGTGACCAAAAATTTAAGTATTGTGTCCGACCTCCAATTGGCGGCTCCAATGTAGCACACATGTACCGTCTGGAACGAGGAAAGGATTACTGTTTAATTGCCTAATGCCAAGATGGGCAAATACCTCGAGCTCGATCTGGTCCGGCGTAAAGCTGCACCTACGGAGAGTAGTGAGCCTATATAAGTAAGCATTTCACACGCCTTGGCGCAGAGCGACGTGGCGCTGCCGAGCACCGTCTGGTGCAAGCTGTCAAGTCAACATGCGACGAGCACTGACTGTGCTCTCCTCATTTCTCTTGATACAAGGCTCCAGGGTATTTGCGAGCCCCAACGTCACGTTTAATTCCAACATAAGGCCTGGCTTGTCTTCTTACCAGGTTTCCGTGAGTAGTCACCTAAGTCGCCCGCAGAGGCTAATATACTACTCCAGTCATTAGCCTATTCCAATTTGAGAGGTCCGTTTCTGTCTTCCGCTTTATCCATGGGACTTTAAATTGCTTGCACAGACGAATGTCCACCTTGCTTCAACTGCCTCCTTCCTGTATTTACATGTGGTCAATTTGGCCATTGCAATGAGTATGATGGCCAGTGCAAATGTCCTCCTGGTTGGGGTGGAATAGATTGCCTCACTCCGCGTCCGTCTTCTCTTTTCTCACCGTCCCATGGCTTATTTTGGGTCTATAAGAATGTGACTCTCTAGCGGATGGTGATCACAGGACTCTTAGAGGTGACGAGCCATGCGAGTGTAAAGAAGGCTGGGATGGCATCAATTGTAACGGTGCTGCCATTCATCACTTTCACCTCACTTCTCGCTGACTTTGCGCCTCCTCAGTTTGCAAGACTGACGCTGCTTGCGTCGGCTTTCCCCTTCCTGGTGTGATTCATGGTGGTCTTGACGACGACGCAGTGGCAAACATGACTTGCCACAAGGGCGGAGAGACTGTGTTCAATAACCACCAAATGTGTGATATTACTAGCAAGTTATGCAATTTCTTGTTTTTTTTTCCTCACTTATACTTGTGTCAGATCGCAAGATCTTGGACATGCTTCCAGACCGACCCCCCCAAGTGACTTTCAGTTGTGATAATGCGACATCAAAGTGTTCTTTCCAGTTCTGGACTGCACAAGAAGAGTCATTTTACTGTGGTCTGGATGATTGCAAATGGGAATCTAATCTGGGTTATGACAACACGAAGAGCATTGCCTATGGTTGTGATAAAATTCAATGCAAGTGTATACCTGACAGGTTCCTGTGTGGCGAGGATGGCAGCGTTGGTATGTTATCTGTCCTTCTGAGGTTCTTATTGATGTATTCTTGTCAAGACATTTCGGAGTTCCTTGTTGAAGAAATTCGAGGACCTGCCTCTTTCAGCTGCAAGACGGGCCAAGGGTGCCGGTTTGAAGAACCAGCCATGAACTCTCTGATCAATGATATTTTCGGGGATGCCTACATTACTCTCGACTGTGAGGGAGGAGAATGCTTACACTATTCTCAAGTACCCGGTTATCGTGTATGTCGTGTCCTTTTTGCATCTCAAGTGCTATTTGTGAAGTCGCTTACTGTGGTTCATAGCGCCCAGCCAAGCCAGACAATACTAAATGGATAGCGCTCAGTAGTGCTGGTGCAGGACTAATCGTGATTCTGACCGTTGCGAGTACGTTATCAGCACAATCCTACGACTTCCATCACTTACCAGCTATTCAAGTTCTTTGGTATGTAGGACATGCCCGCCCCGCTTCTCCAAATGCTGGGCCTATTGCACTCCCATCGGATCCAAGACATCCTCCCTCTCATCCTGAACATGTGCCCGCTACCGTTCACTTCTCATCATTATCTTACACCCTTCCCAATGGACTAGAAGTGCTGAAGGATGTGCGTGGTGTGGCACGCCCTGGCAAGCTGACCGCTGTCATGGGTGCATCCGGGAGTGGGAAGTCTTCCCTGCTTGATATCCTTGCACATCGTCCTAAGATTGGCTCCGTTACCGGTTCGATTCTCGTCAATGGGCGACCTCTTACGTCCTCGCAAGTTCGCAGGGTTTCCGGATATGTCGATCAAGAAGATACGTTAATGCAAACGTTGACAGTTTATGAGACAGTCTTGTATAGTGCCCTTTTAAGGCTACCGAGAGAAATGCCAGAAGACGAGAAGATTGCAAGAGTCCACGGTACGTTGGAGGAACTAGGAATCCGGGGCATTATGGGTAGGAGGATCGGTGGCAGTGGTGAGTCATTAGCGTGCAAGCTTTGACCTGTTTAACGTGACGTGGTTTTCCATTGCCTTCTTAACTCCCCCCCTCTCTTCCCTCGGTTTCATCTCCTTCGTGGCCCCAAATAGGTAAACGTTCGATTTCAGGAGGGGAAAAAAGACGCGTATCGATCGCATGTGAGCTAGTAACAAGCCCATCCATTTTGTTCCTCGACGAACCCACGAGCGGTGCGCAGTTAGACCTCGATGTGGTGACACCGATTAATTGTGGTTAGGTCTCGACTCGTACAACGCACAATCCGTCATTGAATCGCTTGCTAATCTCGCTCGAACTTATAACCGTACGGTCATTCTCACTATCCATCAACCTCGGAGCGGGATTGTTGCATTGTTTGACGAGCTGATCGTCTTAGCTAAAGGTCGGTGTGTATGGGCTGGTCCTATGAGGTCCATAACGGCACCACGGTTGATTAATGGTATTGAGGGGGATCATGAAAGTGAGGTTCAGGGCGTGGGTGAGTGGCTGGAAAGTACTGGGAGAGGATGTCCTGTCGGGTTCAATATGGCTGATTATTTGAGTACGTTTTGCTTCCATCATCGTTGCCGCCTGGTCCCCTGAATGCTGATCGGCTAATTTTATATCCCTATTTGACTCGTATCTGCAGTCGACTTAACGGTGACAAGTGAACTCGATGTCCCCGGCTCTCCATCCTTGGACCCGTCATCAAGTGCAACACGCCTACCTTCCTCGAACTCTTCCGGCGCAGACGAAGAACGCGCACTATTGGCGGGGTCTCCTCACTTTGACGAAACTGAATTGCGAACGCGTATTCCATCTGCTTCTAGTCGCCAAATGAGCGTCAGCTCTACAATCAAACGAAAAACGTCACAACTCATCGACACCGTCAGGAATGGAAGAAATGGTCCCACGAATCGTGACTTGCCTGAGAAGCTTGCTGAGCTCATCGTTTCGTACGAAAACAGTCCCACTGCTCGTCGAATGCAGGCCGAATTTGAAGGCGTTCGTTCCACAAATCCACCCGCGCTTTTCTCGGGTAGTGGGTCTATCCCTGGGGAGTTGTCAACACCTTCCAATGGCACGATAAGTGAAAACGGTGAGAGAGTTGGCATGGTCGAGCTGCGCGACGTTGTCGGGGAAACTGGAGTGTTAAGAGGGAGACGCAGTGCGAGTTGGACTACTCAGTTCAGGATCCTGAGTGGAAGGGCTTTCAAGAACTTGTACAGAGATCCAGCATTACTGGCCGCGCATTACTTGGGAAGTATCGCATTGGCATGTGAGTCTCGTGTTCATCATGTATTGGACATTTGGCCGCGTCACGTTGCTGATTGCATGACAGTGATTTGTGGTCTCTTCTTCCATAATGTTGGAAATGATATCGCGGGCTTCCAGAACCGCCTTGGTGAGTTCACTGTCAGTTCGAACCAACCGTCTATTTGATATTTGTGTAGGGATATTCTTCTTCACACTTGCGCTGTTCGGTTTCTCGTGTCTATCAAGCTTAGGTTTGTTTGCAAACGAAAGGATTTTGTTTATGCGAGAAAGGTACGTGACGCACGAAGGAGTAAACCTCAATACTGACGTTTACTGTTAGAGCAAACGGGTACTATTCAACATTTACCTATTTCTCATCCAAGGTAAGCACGCACTCTCTGGATCAACATCTTTGTCAACTTGTTCGGATGTAGGTCCTCTTTGATATCCTTCCATTACGTTTGGTGCCGCCGCTTTTGTTTGGTGGTATCGTGTATGGTCTTGTTGGACTTGTTGCCACTGTCCCCGCATTCTGGAAGTTTATGCTCACGCTGGTGTTATTCAACCTGACGACAGCAAGTGTGATACTCTTGTTGTCCATTACTTTCGAGAGCACGGGGTTGGCAAGTTTGGTTGGCACATTGGTTATGTTGTTCAAGTGAGTGGCTGGTTCGCCCCCATAACGATGACGGCTCTTATATGATGGGTAGCCTCCTCTTCACGGGCTTGTTAATCAACCGGGAGACGGTCACGCCTGTTCTGCAATGGCTTCACACGATCTCGTTTTTCCATGCTGCATTTGAGGCGCTCGCCGTCAATGAACTTCGATACCTTCAGCTCAAGGAAATTCGGGTAGGATCATTCGGGATTTGGTCCGACAATTCTATTGATGGATATTACAGTATGGTGTTGAATTGGATGTGCCCGCTGCAACGATTTTGTCGATATTCGGTCTCCGCGCACAGGTCTGTTGCCCGCGGTTATTGTTTGATGGATCAAAGCTGACATGGGTGGTCTATAGTCTTTCTGGTGGCCAAATATTTCGTTGCTCGGGATCTTCTTTGTGGTGTTCACAGTGGCGAGCTTCTTGATGCTGCACTTCTTTGTCAAGGAGAAGCGGTGAAAGTCCAGTTGGGACAAGGACTCGGTTGAGCTGGTGATCCATAGATACAATGCCTCCAATCTAGTCCACAAGATCTATTATTTGTTGTGGTCTGTTTGGTATTTGTTGGAATAAGTTCAAGGTGTTTCGACTCAGTTTGACCATCCAATTTACCCGACCTCCACTGCGCCAGAAACATGGTGGGTCCTATTGACGCGTCATTCTGGTGTTATGGTTGACAACGTACCGCATAGTCGACATACGGGCAGGACAGAGACTCAATTCACGACATTGAACGAGACCTCGTTCGAATATTTTCTTCTCATCCACTGTCGCGTCTGAACCAAGCCAATGAATCCACCATACCAGCAGATGCACTTCCAGATGTCATTCGTGATTTTTCTGATCTCTACAATGATGTCGATCTCCTCACCGACTCCGAGATGGAAATGCTCCGTACTCTGCTCGCGAGCAACCCCGGTATCGAAGTTACACCTCAAGTTCTCCTCCAGTTCATCGCCGAGCGCACCAAGAGTCCGCGCGAGTCACCGGGCAAGGGCCAGACCTCCGAGCACCCTTTGTTACCACAGTTTACTAAGGAGAGCCCGGACGATTCTCCACAGGAAGAAAGTGACGAGGGCGACAGCGATGACGTGACGTTCCCGAATGACCGAGGGCGACACGCATTTGCGCGGCGCAAGCCTACGTCGCGATCGTCGAGCCGAGGTTCGACTGGGACGTCGAAGGTGCTGAGTCGCCCACCGAGCGTGCCGCCCAAGACTCCACTACAGAGTGGACCCCCGTCCGCGTTTGATTCGTCGAGACGTCAAAGAACAACGCCACTGAGTTCAACTGCACCGTCGAGCTGGACGAAGCGACCCACACCAGCAAGCAGACGGAAGAGCGTCGACGGATCATCGTCGCGGGGATCAAGTGATAACGAAGTGGGTCTCTGTGACGTCTCGACTTGTCGTTGCTGATCCATGGGTATTTGCAGTCATCAGTGACAAGTCCCCCCGCGTGGGGCCGAACCCCGGGCCGTACACGTGCTCCGTCAAACCCCACAACACCCTCATCACCCTCATCGCCTTTTGCGCGTCCGCATTCACGTACAGCATCGCAGCCCCTCGACGCGATCGGTTTCCACTACGTCACACCAGACCGGGACCGTGATGCGTCAATGTCGCCAAGGACGATGTCTCCAGATACTTCATTCGAGCAGTCGTTTGACTACCCCAGGGGTGGTGCAGATGCATTTATGGATGACATATCTTCATTGTCCATGACGCGTCGATCTGCATCTGACTCTGGTTCCGATTCGGATGACGAACACGAATCATCACTAGGGCTCGTGCTCGACCGTTCCGCCGCTTCGTCGACGGTATCCCTAGAGCCTTTCGACAGAGTCGATGCGCTACAGAAGGCAAACACCGAGCTGAGCAGGAAATTGATGGAGGCAGATCGTGCTCTTCAAAACAAACTGACAGAACATGACAATGATTTGGAGGAGATGCAAGCGAGGTTGGAGGAGCTCAAGAGCGAACTCACCGCAACAAAGAGAGAGGAGAAGGAACTCAGAGCCAAAGAGGTGCGCGCAGTTGCCGCCATGTCGCAAACAGACTAGGGATAGCCCCTTCTTGACGCTCACGCCACAATGCTCTTAGCGTGTCAATTCGACCCAGATGGCTGCGCTCGAAAGCGAGATTGCGAAGCTCCAAAAGAGTCTCGAAAATGCTCGTATCTCTTATCAGTCGTTGCAGAAGCAATATCAGGAGCAATGTGGTCCGTGCCCTTTCGTTGTTATTTTCACATGTTCTTTTGATTCATCTCTCGATAGCTGAGTCCGAACGCTATCGCAATACCCTTCGGCGGCGCGACCAAGAACTCAAAGATCTGCAAGATGTCAGCGCATTACAGGCACTTGAAACTCAAAAATACTTGCGCGAGCATGATTCCTACGAGGAACGCCTCTCTCAACTCGAAGCCGAGCTTCTGCATGCTCAACAAGCCCACGCAGAGCTGGACGAGCAAAAGCAGGAGAACCTGATGCTCAAGGAAACGATCGATAGGATGAGATTTGAGATGGATGAGATGAGGAATTTGACTGTAATGGGTGTTCAAGGCACAGTGAGTGGTAGTGGCAGCGCCAGAGGAAGTATGAGCAAGAGCTTGGGTGCAGAATTGCTGGGAAAGATGGGTGCTCGGTGGGAAATGGATGAAGATGACGACGACGAGGGCCTAGATCTTGAGGATGAGAACCAGCACGATACGGAGGGTGAGGAGGATGTCATCCAGACCATTATCACCCGGAAGAAGCGAGTGCGTTGCCTTCATGTTCCTATATTTCCCAGGCTGATTTTCAACGCAGAAAGTGGGAAGTCGCTCGAAAGTTGCAGAATTCACTTTTGAGGAGACGAAGGAGTACATGGACGCTTCGACACAGTACCATGTGTCCGGACACACTTCTGCAACGCAAACCGAGCTGGAGCCTCTGATCCCCTTGCAAACAGGGGGGATAGTATTCACCTCTTTCGCTATCCAGACGGAACCCGAACCTATGCCACCCCCTCGAATTACCGCAAGTAGTGAAGTTCAAACCGACACTGTTGAACCAGAACAAAGACCTGAAGCAGACGTCGACCCAGAACCATCTCGTTCGCCCTCTCCGATCGAAGAAGACTCACTTGCCTCGTCTTCGTCAACTGTTCTCCCTCCCACACCCAAGGGTGGGCACGTTCACAGTGACCTGCCCCCATCCTACTCTCAAGTTGCTACCTCTGATCCACTAGAGACACTTCAAAAGTGGCATCATGGTCTTCAACCTCCAATCCGCGGGGTTCCTTCCGGCATCTCCGAGGACGCCGTTGAGGAATGGCGTTCCATTAAAGCAGAACTTGGCGTCGAGTGCGCAGTGATCGACCAGATCATCGAAGCGTCTCCAAATGCAGGTCCACGGCCTCCTTCGCAGAAGAACAACAAATTCTACAACATCTACAACACCTACGTCTACGGAGGTGATAAAGATGGGTCGGGGACCGGGACCGGTGGAGGCTTGTTTGGTCTCAATATCATCAAACAATTGCTACTCTGCATGGGCGCGTCAGCATGCATGTACCTCCTCATGGGACCTTACATCGCAGCACAGTATACACCCGTGGGCGGTGCGACGTACTATGATCGTGCGGCATGGTCCAGCTTCAACACCATGCAAGCACCCGGCGAAGGCTTTGGATCCGATGGCACCTCAGCCTTGTGGAATATCGTGGGTAGAGTGGGGTACGGCGCCGCGCGGATTGCGGGTGGGTGGCCAACGTAACGCCGCAATGCCACGATTTATCGTGAACCTTGGTAACCTCGTCGTGAGCGTTTCAGCCATGACAGGGCTCTCTTACCTGTTTATGCTTTTCGTTTTCACGTTTATACTGCAGCCTATCTATCTGTCGCTCTTTTTTTGGCACCTCCGGCCCTCAAACGATACTTTTTTTCGATTTCCCATGCATTGCATATGTAGTTACCCCCTGGACTTCGATCAGGTTTCGCATGCACATGTATATCTTTTCTCTTGCACGTCTCGCCACTCTCTTCCACTTCGCCTATCCTAATTATATATCTAGTTATCATGGCGCTTTTATTTTATTTTATTGTGCTGTGTATGTTTTATGCTTAACAACAATGCGTCCATCTTCACTTTGCTGGCAGACATATCAATGTGTCCCTGTAATCGTACAACTACAGCGCAATTGAATATCTAAATGAACCTGATGTGGTCAGGAGGTGGAGGGAAGGTCTATGTATGGAAGGAATGTAGTTCTATGCGAGTCATATCGTCCATTCCTGCGAGATAAAAAAGGGGAAGGAGATCGTATGTGAAGAAAGCACTGAGATAGAGAGAGAAAAGGGTGTTAAGAGACAATCAAAATTGTATCGAAGTACAATGGTAGAGACCATCAAATGCGACAGAAGGAAATGCGATATCAGAATGAAGTGAGAATGACTGCGCAATATAGAAGACATGTTAAGCGGGAAGGACAGTAGATGGTGATTGGATGCGACCATGAACAAAACATATTTCGGCGCATCTACTTTGAACAACGGTGTAAGCCAGACGCGGAACCGCTTATTCAGAAGTGGATATTGGGGACCTATGATTGGATGACTATCGCAGCAAGGTGACTGACAAGCTTCTAGCTGTTCCCATCGCCAGAGGGTTCCGATGACGGCAGTGGCGGTGGTGGAGACGCGGCAATAAATGACACTGATGGTCGACGTCGCTTGAACTCTATCGGAAGCTCTTCTTCATCACCCTCGTCATCTTCGTCGTCGTACAGCTGGCTGACGTTGGAGTGGAATGCCTCGTGTTCGCGTTCCATACGTGTGTCACGGAAGAAGCTGTAGTCTGAATCGGGATCCTCGTATTCGTCCTCGCTGGTATGGTTGAGGTCCGACTCGTAGGTGACATGATGGAGGGGGCTTGGACTAGTTGCCGCCGATCGATGATGCCGACTGTTTGCAGAATCTGGATGGCAAACGTCACAGCAAGTATATATAGACGGCCCAAGGTGTAACCGTTCCGGCTGTGGGTGCCGCAGAGCAGTAGACGCATGGTTGATAGCTTCAGTTGCCTGGTTAAGTCCGAAAGGAAGGTTCGATACAATGGTGGTGTGCTCCACACCACCAGCTCCCAAGAACATGGCATCCTCATCAACACCATCTTGCTCCCCAGAATTGAGGCTTGTCACGTCTTCCACATAGCTGACCGGCTCTCCCCAGCTTGACGCGCGTCGTGCAGCGGTGAGAAGGCCTTGACAATGATGCATACTGCGTGAACATTCTTTGCCATGATGCCGTAGCACTTCGTCGCTCCTCCTTGCCATGATATCCACAGATGGTCCGGGCTTGAAATGGATATCTTGGAAAATCGATACACCCGAGGATGAATCAACTGGTGAGGAAGCCTGAGACGCAGTTTTGCGTGACGGATGGGGACGCCATATAGAAGAAAGTGAAAATCGATGACGGGAGCGTTCATCATTTGGTAACGGTGTGCTTGGTCGATCTCTTCCACGACTCGAGGGCCGGCTCTGAGACGTTATGGGACGCGAGTTATGCACCATAAAATGATGACGAATTTCCTCAGGTGGAACGAGCGTCTGAGAGCCGCGGCGGTCGGCCACGAGTCCTACGGAATTCGAGTTCGGGTCTTGAGAAGCAGCATTTGCAGCCGATCGTGCCCACCTCTCAATGGACCTTTCCCTTCTTCGATCAACGTTGGCTGTCGAATCATCCCGGACAGTTCTTTGCTTTGCCTTCTCACGCATCTCGAGGTCCGGTAAACGTGCTGTTGCACTATTGTGGCGTCCAACAGCAACGACACCAGAAAGATGAGCACCAGCAGTATTGTCATCCCCGTTTCGAACGCTTTGACGAGCGGGACGAGGAGTACGAACGGTACGAAAAAGAGAGGAGATACGATTGGTAAGCCGCTTGTGCCAACCCCAGGTGAACCTTGCTGCCGTCATGGCCGTTCGAGTCTCACTCTCCGTGACCATGACAATATCATTATTGCTTGGCGAGGTCTGGCTAAGCCACTCGTCCGGATTCGAGATGTCGTTCAGAAACCAAGGATAACGCTGAGGGTTAGTCATTAGTACCATGTTCCCAAAAAAAACCCCGATGGGTTACTCACTTTAGCATCATTGAGCGTGATGCGCTTCCTAGTATCCTTTTGCAAAAACTTGTCAAGAAGGTTCATGACAATACAACCCTCGTGCATCTTGTGCGGGCGTCTACCTCCGGTTGGCTTGCGGTCGCTTCCCATACAGTCATCCGGCTCCCAGTCACTATTGCAAATAACGTGGTACAGCACGTACTCGCTGGAATCAGGAGCCTGATAGGGAATGTGTCCAAACAAGAGGCAATAGAGGGTAACACCCAAGGCCCAGACGTCAATGGCTTTGGTAATGGGTTGACGGTGAGGGACGACAGGTGAACCTTTGATGGTAGACGAAGAATTGATGTGAGTAGCAGATTTATTGGAGTGCAAGGTAGTGCTGGTAGCAGATGCGGAGATGATTGGCGACGGCTCGGTGCTCGTGTACTCCGCGATCACTTCAGGGGCAAGAAAGGGAGGAGTACCAGCACGTTTTGATAGATCTGAGTCATCCAGAAGAATCGGGTCGTTCGGGTCATCGAGCGCGACTTGACCACGTCCGGCTGCAGCCAGACGCTGCGCATAAGAAAAATGGGAAACTCCGAAATCAGTAATCTTCACCATTTGACGGTCCGCAGTCCAGAGAAGATTCGCCGGTTTTATGTCACGGTGGATAATTCCTTGATAATGTACTTGGAGACAAATAGTCAGAGAGGAATGGAGGTGTAATGGAGATCGCACAATATTCAAGACCAAGAATAACATCCCGACAAATTCGTCGGCATTGGTCAACCTGTAAAACTGGCTGATGATGCTCATTGCGCCACTTGATTTCTCCACCGCCGAGGTATTCCATGACTAAATACAACGATAGTGAGTGCATGTCCTTTTAAGCGACAGGCCATCCCATCATACCGTATCCCGAGCTGCAACCACGGGGTCATAATTCCTCAACTGAGATACTCACCCATGGCGCGGAGTCAGGAAGCATATTAGGGATGAAAACCCGCTGGATTCGCGGCGGAGAGCAGCGGGGACATACTTACCCATGTAGATTCGATCGTTTAGCTTATCATCTATGACCTCGAGCAGACGAACGATGTGACCGTGGCGACACTTTTTCATGATGGCAATTTCCTTGCGTATCTTTTGTTCCAGGCTACTAAGCTTGTCAGTAAGAGGTGTGTGGGGAGACGTCGGGAGGTTTCTCCGGCGGAGAAGATTCAACTTCTCAGCGCGTGGATTATTACGTTTCACGGCCTTTATTGCCTGATAGGTGTCGAGAAGCAGCATTGGGTATATGAACTGGGAGAGATGGATAGCAAGGACTGACCACCTCGCGACGATCGTCCAAGAGATCCCAGCACACCCATACTTCACCGTGTTGACCCTTGCCGACGCGGTGACTTCGAAGATACTGGTTTACCCTGGGACGCCTATCGTCGCTGTATAGAAAGTGCAGTTCTCTGGTCATGCGGACGGAACCAGGAGGATCAAAGGGCTGAGCGAGTTCGCCCTGTAGGGTTGCGTCGGGTGAATCTTGGTTGGCAGCCATTGCTAGGTGAGCGACATGAACAGTTCTGAGGCACAAACAATCTGATAATACGGAGGGGAGTATGTTGGGAGATGGTGGTGGTAGTAGATGGAAAGCAGAGTCGGTTGGAGGACAGAACCAAGGGTCAGGAGAGGGACACCGGACACCGCCTAATACAAAGTATATCGCTCGTTGGATCTCGTTACATGTTATGGCTCATGCTCGCTTACTCCTTCTTACAAACGCACTTGTCCTCCTCTTTCACGCTCGCCATTACCTAGATATCATGTCTGTCAGCAAGCAGTGTTGTGTCTGTACTAGATTGAGTGGAGACCCTGATTTCCAGCCTTGGAAGTGGGAACAGTTTGAGGAGACTGCGATGGGGTGTCTTCGAAAAGGGACCGCATCAAAACTAAATGGCAATCTCCTCCTTTGCACCGACCCACTAATGTGTGTCGACACGACGACCAGCCAGCTTGACGACTCACCGCCTCAACATGTTTACCACATCCCTGTTGAATACGGTTTAGCACAAAGTTAACCACTCGGAGAACGCGCGCTCAATTACCCCCGGTGCAAGCGTACATGCGCCGCGATGAATCGTAGAAGATCAAGGCATCTCCAAGGAAACATGGACTCACTTTCCAGGTGGTCTTGCCGCATTTGTCACATGGGACTGAATAACACGCGTTCACGAAAACGGGGTCGTGAACTACAGCCATGGTCGTGGTAGATGAAGGTAATAAAGTCGCTGTGTTGGCGTTCCAGAAGGATCTGAACCTTGAATGACGTGTCAATGGGTGTAGGCTGACGAAAGAGATAAGCAAGGGACTCCTGCGGGTCGCCACGGAACAGGTGCTAGATACCTTGCTCTTACGCCGCAGGGCTCTCAGAGCGATTGTTAGGCGAGGATGGTCTTTTAAAGGCCTCTACGGTTGCCTGCTGACCAAGTGACCCTCTAGCGCCTACAAGACGTTAGCAGACTGTCGATTATCTGTGCCGCCATCTGACCATAACCAGCCCTTTCTTCTCACTGTCACCACGCACATCAAGCCACCAAAGTCTGGTCTAGATCGGGATTTGTGTGGCATGTTCCAGGCTTACTTTCCTGTTACATTGCACTCCTCAATGCATTGTGCCCGTCTTTTCTGGCAGCTGCGAGGATACGTACGGACTTCCGCCCATTCAGATGGGAGGCTTTTTCTGGGAGCGCCAAAACACCGTTCCGGATCGCTGTCGTCGAAATGAGTTCCCGTTGACTCACGTTCGGCATCTCCGTTTGGATTCACAAGCTTCATTTATTCGTACAGCCTACGCATAACGGACGACTCCAAAAACAAACGCCTCCGCGGTACCGAAGCATGAGCGAACGTGCCAAAAAAAAATGCGTTTGGTCCTACACACATTTCGTACATAACTTTCGTATTCGCCGGGGGCTGGCATCACCACTGTTGGAGGTGGGAATTGACGACACAAGTTGGTGCCCGGTTCAGTCTTCCATCTTGGTAGATCGTTGATTCTTGACATTAGTAAGGATCATCACGTCGATAGGTGCCCAGGTGGTCAAGCAGGATTCATTCTTGCCGATATAAGCTGTCGATGCGAAGGACCCTGCCAGCTTCGCGTAACTCCAAGTGGAAATTAGACGGCGGGCGCTTGTCATTACGATCATAGAACCAATAGCTGGCTTCATCTGACACAACACATAGACTCGCCATGTATCACCCTGGACCTGTACTCCACACAACTCTGATATTCCATGGTTCTACCAATACTATCGATGTTTCCCCAGTGCAAGCTCGGTATGAAGACGCTGGTCAGTCCGCTGTGATACAGCCGGAGTCCAATCTGTCTCTGGACCGATCCACAGATAGGCAGGTCTCTCGATGAGCTCACTTGGCCGAATGCGCGGCAGGCTGAGATCTAACGTACATGGTATGCATCTACCTTCAACTGCTGCTAGTGACCGTACTGCAACCCATGCCCGACACACGAAAACGTCAAGGTCGCCAAAGCGGATGCTGAGAGGAATTCTTGACGCAACAATCATAAAGTCATCGACCATTGTTGGTTGTTTCAACGACGACGTGAGTTCAGTCGTAGTCCATCGATGCCAAAGCTTAGGTGGAACTTACTCGCATCGGATTCATCACCATTCGCAGCCCTGGAGGAAACACTCAAGCTGTCATGCGACTATCTGATCCCTGGTGATCCATGTATGAAGTGTGTGTGGAGGCACCTGATTGACCTTATGCGATTACAGATCCCGGCTGAGTTCTTTGCAAGGTCGACAGAGACGAATATGAGGCTATGGGAAATTCTACGCGTAGCCTTGACCAACCTAACTAGTACTGCGGCCTCGCCCAGGAAGACTCGAGGCGGTGTGCTCCATCTGTCACGTCTGACACGCGTTATCTCTGCCAACCAAACTATCTTGCGAACATTTCGGACAAAGCCATAATCTGGATTACGATGCGTGGGGGAAATCGGGGGAGTTCTTTTCATCTCGGCCTAAAGACATGTCGATGACCAGCGCAGAAAAATCGGTAAATTGAAGTGTAACTCCTCGCAGACCGAGGGGCTATAGGCAGGGCAAAACAGCCGGCTAGAAGAGGGTGAGAAACTTAAAACTTGTAGATCATCGATTCATCCGTCTTATCGTTAAGAGCACACTGCCAGCAGGCGTGAAACACCGTTTTCCCATGTCTTATCTATACCCGTCTGGATTGGAAACTCACAAGTCAAACGGTCACCCGCGAGTAATTTTCGAAGCAGCTTCCCAATTACGGACAAACGGTATCTTACATCATGGCCCTTGTGCATACCAATCCACGGGGATTACTTGCCATCTCGCTCGTTCAATATCATCACCCTGAACCGTTTCAGTGCTTCGTTTACTTGTTCGGGTGTTGAAGAACAGAATCCCGCCCTCACAAAGGCCGTTTTGCGCTCATCAGGGAGAAACACCGAACCAGGAAGAGCAAGCACGTTGTTCTCGAGTGCCTTCGTTTGGATCAACTCTCTTGAATCCCCTTCTTTGTCAGGGTTTGGATTCGTGAGGAGCTTAAACCTGCGCGAGGTCACAACCATTTAATATGTACCACGAACGGCGGTACAAGCATCCTGGCTAAAAACAAACTCACCAAAAGAACATCCCGGCGTCCGGCGTCCTCCATTCTGCAAGGTCTCCGAGATGTGTTTGCATCGCCTTCTCGAATATATCCCTCTTTTCTTTATAGAACTCTGCTAAAACTTCCGTGTGAGTTAAGAATCCCGCATATCCCCACTTTTCGACCACTCCCAGGGTAATGGCCTGTATAAGGGTGGAGCCGTGGATATTAGCAGCGCTGGTCTAAGAACAAGAGGTGTCAGACATGCCTCGTAGCACTCGGAGGAACAAAACTGACGTGGCGGTTCATGGCGTCGATAATACATTGAGGACCAGATGCAAAGCCCACTCGCATGCCCGCAGAGAGGACTTTGGACAAACTATCAAAGCGGACCACGCGGCCGAGTTCAGGCATCTCGAGTTCCAGTTGGAAGTAAGAGGGTGGTCGCTTGTCCTCACCAAAGTACAGGAAATAGTACGGATCATCTGAATCAATGGTTCTCTTCCATCCATAAATCTTCGGCGGCGGTTACGAACCTTCAAGAATCAAAAAATTGTATTTATGGGCTAGCTGGAGCACTTCTTTCCGACGTTCAATGGTGGTAGTCACGCCAGTTGGGTTGCAGCCAACCTATCGTATCTGTCATCAAAGCAGGTGATGAAGAAATCATTTGACATACCGGAACAGTGTAGAAGGCCTTCGGTTTTTGCTTACCTTCAGGCCAGTTCTGAAGGATAGTGCGAAGGTTGTTTGTAGAAACGCCTTTCTCGTCCGTAGCGACCTCTGCGGAGATACTGAACCACGACCAAGGAACGAAATATACCTGGACTGACCGACAAGCTCGCATTGGAAAGGGCCAAAAATCGGGAGAACTCCGCTAAGGTGAAAGCGTAAGTAGCCTGACAGAAACAATGCTACCAGGAAACCTCACACATATACGGGGGACTCGATTAGCACATGGTCACCAGGATTCACGATTGCATTGATTGCCTGAGTGATTAGCAAGAAAAAGATCAATCAGAGTGCAGTGGACCAACTTTATAGATCATATCTTGAGACCCGTTTCCAATAGTAAGACTCCATCCCTCAGAAATATTTCTCCCGTGTACTTTCTGCTGCAGGCCAACGAACCATTCAACGAGACGTGGTAGACCTTGTGTCGGACCGTATTGAAGTCCCGCAGTAAGGCTCGCGCCAGTGAGGGAGACCGGAATGGAGTGAGAAGAGTGCGTGGGATCGGTAATTGTAAAGGAGAGCGACTCAATAGGAAACATGGCATCGTTTGGTTTGCCCGCTAGGAGTGATATCATTCCAGGGTTGCTGTCCAGAGGGGCAAGTTTGGCGACTGAGGAATATGCGTGCCTTTCAGCTCCATCAACATGAGCGTAATGTCTCACTCACTTGGGCTGAGTTTCCTTTTCTTCGCAGCATCGGATAGAAAGTACTGGTAAAATTCCGGAGGGAGTTGTTTTCGTGTCTCCGTATTCGAGTGTCTATTGCCAATCTCCCGGTGTCGGAAGAGGATTGGTGTGGTCCCTGTGGTTGTGGACATGCTACTGCTGGTAGCCATTTCGATATGGTCTAAAGTCGAACCTGGAACCGAAAGCCTTCCCTTATATCTATTAGCGCGTACTGCCCGAATCGTGACGCAGGCTTAGTTTCAGAGTCATCCGAAAGGTTTCATTGTCCTTCCAAATGAGCGTGAATCTTCTCTTCTGTTTCATAGCAGACACAAGACTCCCACAGACAGTGGCTTCAAGCCGTCCGGCGCTGTTGGTGAGGTTCGGAAGCGCTACTTCCTGTAAACCTGATTCAATTGCTGTGACCAACGGGATCACTGACATCAACCTTTGATTTACAGACATCCCTACATTGATTTCCCTTCAGTGCTTCCATCTCATGTGGCCTATTAGGCTTGTCAGTTTTCCCAGTACTTAAATCCGCACCAATGTCTCACCAGGAACGTTCCAGCGAATGATGCAGCTTCCAGGGTCCGCCAGCAAGTTAATGAGGCTGCTTAACGCCATAAACCCGGGAGTCCATTAGTCGCGTCAATTCACTAGACGAGCCGCTCGAGAAACAAGTTCTCTCAGAATTGGATTTGGGTTTCCATGGCACGCAGAACGGAGACCAACCAGCTCCCAGTCGAACTCAAAATTTATCGGAATGAGACAGATGGCCTAAGCTGATTCAAGAAGGCCACTGCGTCCCAGCCGTTAGTGGTTTTGTTGTGCAAAGTATTGCGGCTGCGGGCCTCGACTTCGGGTGCCCCGCTGAGCTTACCATCATGGAACTGTCCTCACTCAGCCCTTTCCAGCCCCTCAACCGCATCCAAATGGACACGCATTACCGTACTCTGTGGCCTACCCGAATGGTATGCCAGCCCACGTATCTCTGGCTCTGACAGCCTCAGGGTTATTCATGCCAGACGGCTCGCTCTACACACCATTTCGTTGTCCGGGTCCTGGTCTTGGTCGTTCTGAACCCGTTCGGCGTCTACTCAAGAAAGGAGCGCAGACTGAACCAGTTACTGGTGACGTCCGCCGGAACTATCTGACAAACCGCATCCTGGATCTATCCAGTAGGCCTGAGTCCCTGCGCAGCAGGGACATGCTAACTTCCTCCCCTCCACAATGATTGCGACCGAACCTAGACGTTCGGAGAATCAGTACTACGATCGCAAGTTGACCCAACTGAAACACGTTGATATTAGCTAGTTGCTTGGAACCATGTGGCCGTAAAGCTAGTCAGGTACAACAGGTGATGCACACTGGCGCAGGAGGCCGCCACCACGTCAACCGCGGCATATTCGAAGAACACGTGGGACACTGCTCTGACAATATCCGAGTTCATGTTTCAGTGCTCGGTTCGACCAGGCCCATCTATTCTGTACGTGAACCAACTCTAACAAGTTTGGACAAAAGATCAATGACAACAGTCTCTGTTCGCCACTTTCAGGGAATCCTTATCTGCCTTTTCGTGAAAGCGGTACTTGCAATGTCGAAGAGCCTCGTGTGGCATCATATGGAAGGATCGCTCTATGGCCTCATGACGAATACCGACGATGAGCTGCTCACTGCAAGAAGGGTCAAACAGACAGATTTCACCCTTCTCCCCAAGTGGATCACTCCCGCAAAGACTCGATGTTAACTGCCATCATTGTGACAAGCGTCAGCACCCTTGCTGTTGAAACGTTCCATAGCTTATATCTTCTCGTGTACATAGCGAGTACGTAGAATCTTTGAACCTGGTCATCAATTCCGGCTAAGGCGGAACATGCTCGCGCCTCGTCTTTGAGATCAGTCAGTTTAGCGATATATCAGAAAGTGCGGATACGATACGCGAATGAATGGAGCCATTCAGTGACACTTGAAATAACTGACAAAGTTACGTGTGATTACTCCCTCCGGCCCAAATGACCGGTGCAGCTGCGTAAAAAGACATGCATAGTCCATGCTCATGGTGCAATAGCGGGCAGGTGGACGAACAACATGTCCCGCGAGTACTTCGAATAGTCGTCACATTGTGCTCAAGCGGCAAACTTCCCATCATGTGATGTGTAGTAGTATCTCCTGTATGGTATCACTCTATTTTTTCGTCCCGTTCCTTCAACAGAACCACCCTGAGTCGCCTCAGTGCTTCGTTGACTTGCTCGGGTGTTGAAAGAGAGAATGCTGCCCTCACATAGGTTGTCTTGCCTCCGTTTGGAAGGAACACGGAGCCAGGAAGAGCAAGCACACCGTTGTCGTAGGCCTTCGTCTGGATCAGTTCTCTTGAATCGCCCTCTTCATTGGGGCTGGGATTAATGAGGAGTTTGAACCTGAGTGGATGCGAACACATCAATGCATGGTCTTGGGAAACAAGCGGGATGCAGCCCAAGAAATGGGGCGACTACCCAGTAGAGTAATGTCTCAAGGGATGTGCCCCGTGACATGTCACCCTAAATATCCGAGCTGAGAGAGATACGCACCAAAAGAACATTCCAGCTTCCGGAGTCCTCCATTCTGCAAGGTCTCCGAGATGAGTTTGCAGTGCTTTCTCGAATACGTCCCTCTTCTCTCTGTAGAACTCTGCCACGACTTCCGTATGAGTTAAAAATCCAGCATACCCCCATCTTTCAGCCAGTGCCAGAGTGATAGCCTGCACGAGGGAAGAAGGCTGCAGGTTAGAGACACTGGTCTACTCAGAGACGTCAGTTATGTATACCCTATACCGACGTGGCAGCTACGCAAACAGGAACATACATGGAGATCCATGACATCGATAATCGGCTTTGGGCCGGAAGCGAAACCCATCCGCATGCCAGCCGAAAGGATCTTAGAGAAACTATCGAAGCGAATCACGCGGCCAAGTCCAGGTGTCTCGAGCTCCAATTTGAAGTATGAAGGAGGCCTCTCGCGCTTGCCGAAGTACAAGTAATAGTATGGATCGTCTAGATCAGTTGCTTTCATCAATCTACGGGTCTTGAGAGCTCGACTACGAACCTTCGAGGATCAAAAAATTGTGTTCCCGGGCCAGTTGAAGTACTTCCCTCCGACGGTCAGTCGTGGCAGTCATACCAGTTGGATTACAACCATACTACCCATTTTCGTCATTCGGGTAAGCGATCGATCAGAAAATCGTTTGACATACCGGAACGGTATAGAAGGCCTTGGGTTTCTGCTTACCCGTAGGCCAGTTCTCAAGGATTGAACGAAGGTTGCTCGAGCAAACTCCATCACCATCCGTGGCAACCTCTGCGGGGATATGAAAAGCTGGAATCAAGGGTATGACATGCACTAACCAACAAGTTCACAGTGGAGGTAGCGGAGGATAGGGAGAACGCCACTTGCATGACGAGATAAGTGGCGGTGAGAGCAACACTGCCAACAGAATCTCACGCGTATACAGGTGCCTCGATCAGTACAGGGTCTCCAGGATTCACGACTGCATGGATTGCCTGGATAAAATTAGCAAGCACAGCGAGACAGAAGTGTAGGGTGCTAACTTTGTAGATCACGTCCTGAGAGCCATTCCCAACGGTGAGTCTCCACCCCTCAGAAGGCTTTCTCCCATGCACACGCTCCTGCAAGCCAGTGAACCATTCAATTAAGCGCGGGAGACCTGCTGTCGGACCATACTGGAGCCCCGCCGCAAGGCTCGCACCAGTGAGGGAGACCGGGATGGATTGGGAGTGAGAGGGATCAGTTATCGTGAAAGAGAGTGACTCGAAAGGAAACATGGCATCATTTGGTTTGCCTGCCAACAGAGAAATCAACCCAGGCTTGCTTTCTAGATGGTAAAGTCCGCGGACTAGGGAAACCGTCAGTGCTCGAGCAAGATAGGTCGATGGGAAATACTTTACTTGGGCTTGGTTTATATTCCTTCGCGGCATCCGACAGGAAATACTGGTAGAACTCTGGAACGAGTCGATCCAGCATCTGGGTGTCCGACTCTGTCCCAACGGTGGGCGTCGCAGACAACGTGCTTTCGGTAGTCATTTGAGTCTGAAAATAGACTGTAAACACAGGACCTTCCTCCCTTTATACCCGAGTTAGTGAGCGACAAGGTACGACCAAAGCCCTACAGATTGATCAGGTATCAATCAGCCCAGCACTGTGCTGAGGCAGTTGGTCTCCCTCACGCTGTGCAACTTTCAAGATTGTGTGGACATGCTTGTCTCCATCCACTGGCACCTCACCGCCTGGTTAATTAAACCATGCCATTACCCGTGGAGATGATCCGACCTGGTACGACGTACTACTGCCAATCCTGCCGCTGAATGTCCCTTGGAGCACGATAATTTTCTGATATGTGGCGTCACTGGGTGGATATGTAACGTGTAGCAATGACACGCGTTGATGCAGAATGTTGTCATCACTAAGTGATGTAGTGGATGAACGAGTTATGTAGACGGCTTGAAGTTCGAAGTTTGAAGCTTGAGTACAGTACTACGTATCGTTCAATGTAGTCGCCGACCCCTCGTCGATGTGAACTTCAACCTGCAGGGTCCGACTCTCACCCTTGCTCCGGCCGTCCTTTGACTGGGAGTCGCCACTGCTTCTCGAAAGGCCACAGCGAAAGGAGTCGAAGTGGGACGAGCATGAGCATGATCCGACCCATTAGGTCAACTCCCCACTGCCAGTAGCCGTACATGAACGCCGTAGGGTGCAGGTTCATCGGACATTTTCGGGGAGTCTCACTCAGCGGTTCGCCTAATCGTTCACCAAGCAGCGTGCAGGAGGCCTGGTCGAGCTTTCATGTCCGCCGTATCCGCGAAAGCATTCTCTTTAGAAGACCGTTGACGTCCACCTCTTTCTATCATGTTTTCTAGGAATTCTGCGCTGACCTTCTCTGTTAGACATGCTGTGTCATATTTCGGGTCATTCATCGTGTATCTTTACATCACTGACCTCTCCCCGTGCAATAGCTTCTCTCGCTGCAAGAAAGCCTATCAACACATCCTAACCCACTGGTTCGTCCTCACTAAGCCCATTGAAGGACTGGTGGCTTGGCATCCTCTTTCCTAAATCAGGTTCCATTTCACCACCTGCCTCGTTTCAATTCACAAGGGACCGTTCATCGCACGCCATTCCGGGTTCTGAGTACACATCATCCCGCTTTCCCGACTGCTCCACAGAAATCATTGGTGTTCTCCGATATGTCGCATATTTTGTTACCCCACGATGACGATGCGCTTAATCATCCCGTCCTGCCAGTAAGCCAGCGTCTCATTTTAATGGTCTTGTCTCGAAGGCACCAGTCGGTTCGTTCTTTCACCTCTCCAAGCTGTGACTAGGCGGCGCCGAGCCCTGACCAGAGAGGCACATGGGAGTGGGTTTACAAAGCATGCCAGTCTGCTGTGCTGCGTCTAACATTCTAATCAGCCTCCATTTAGAGGGGCTGTTCCCCGAGCCGCGGCGTCAAATGTCCAGACCAATGATTCCCGAATGGTGCGTGCTTCCACATCCCTACGCAGCAAGGACAACACGAGGTTTTAATACCCCAAGTGGCTTTGACCGGTCGAGGCAATGCGCTGCCAGCATATAAGTAAAGCTCACTTTCTCCGTTATCTCTTCACCAGACTACATCCCATTACCTCTTCGACATCTTCTCGGCACGTTCTCGACAATGGCCCCACAACACTTTGCTCTCTTTCTTCCATCGCGTCAAGCTCCTTTTGCTCTTGGTGCTCGCGAAATCAACGAACCCGGTCCGGGCGAGATTCTCATCCGAGTCAAGGCGACTGCACTCAACCCAAGCGACGCCAAGGTTCAGAAACGAGGTATCTACGTCTCCAAGTATCCCGCTGTACTAGGAAGCGACGCCGCTGGCGTCGTGGAGAGGGTGGGAGAGGGAGTAACTAGGTTTGATCCTGGCGATGATGTGTAAGAGCCACCATATGGTCCAATGCGGGCGCAAACTGATCTGGGTTCATTCATTTAACAGATTCTTTCATGGTGCATATGACGATAACGACTTGTCGACGTTCCAACAATACTGCATCGCCGTAGTCGACTTCGCTTCCAAGGTACGTTGAGGTTGAACAACACGGGGAGCAAACTGCTCTGACACCACATTCAGATTCCCGACAACCTTTCCTACGAGCAGGCAGCAACGTTGCCGCTAGGGATGGGAACTGCGGGTATCGGGCTCTATGGTCGACGTAACGGCATCGGCCTCATGCCACCGTGGAAGCACGGCGGAGTGGGGAAATACAGGAACATGCCTATTCTGATATTCGGCGGCTCAGGATCTGTGGGCAATTACGGTAGGCGCAGATGTTATCGGGTGTCGTGTGACAGCAGTCCTCATGGAACTTACTAGTCATTCAGTTGGCCAAGATGTCTGGGTTCTCCCCCATCATCGTTACGGCCGCACTAAAACACACGGAGTATCTCAAGGGACTCGGCGCCACCCATGTGATTGATCGATATCTTGGGTTTAGTGGTCTGCAGCAAGCGGTGGCACGGATCACTTCTTCCCCGATAAACGTTATTTTCGATACGGTTTCCATCCGGGAGACTCAGGAGGGCGCATGGAAGTTACTCGGGCCACAAGGGCGGCTCGTGTTGACTCTCCCTTCGGTTATCGACAGACATCCCGGCGATCGCAGGGAAATCGTCCTTACGAACGGAAACCCACACATGGAAGAGAACTGGGAAACGGGGAGACAATTGTGGCTGAACCTCGGGAAGTGGCTCGAGAAGGGCGAGATACGAGTGAGTATCGTTGGCCAGAAAAGTTCAAATCTAACCAGACGTTCCGTCAGCCCAACCAGGTCGAATTGATACCAGGAGGGCTGAGAGGCGTTTCGTCCGGGCTCGAAAGGTTTGACGGGGGGCGCATCGACGGAGTGAAGATGGTTGTCCGTCCTCAAGATACCGAAAGGTAGAAGATGCCACTTGGTCGCGCATCCATGTGTTGCATACTTAGACATTTTATTTCTTTCTTGTTCAGCCCCATGATGTCACATCCTATTCATCATGTGATCAAAGACCTCAGGAGGACACCATCGATGCGGAATATTCGACTTAGAATGGCGACGCGCTTCTTACGCGCTTTTGTCGTGGCACGGCACGATACCGATCAACGAGCAGAAATGGAATTTGGGGGGTGGCCGTTCAGTAAATAATAAACATATGATGTAGTAGAATTGACAAAAGGGGACACCGACGTTTATGTAACTTCGGGTTATACACTCACCATCGCACCATGTCCTCGCAGAAACAGAAGGCCCTATTCTTGAATTCAAAGCAAGGAAGCTTTGTCGTTGCTGAGCGCAATGTCCCGGAGCCAGGCAATGGCCAACTCCTCATCAAAATCCACGCTGCCGCCCTTAATCCCATCGACTATAAGATCCAGCACTCGGGGATGTTCATTGAAAAGTACCCCGCTGTCCTAGGCGTTGATATGGCGGGCGTCGTGGAAGAAGTTGGCGAGGAGGTCGAAGATTTCGCCAAAGGCGACAAAGTGTATGTTACAATTTCATTTGCTTTCGGCGCCCCTTTCAACTGCGCTTCGTAGCTTCTCGCACGGGAGCTTCTCGAATGACGAATCCACTTTCCAGCAGTTCACGCTTGCCATTGCCAACTATACTGCAAAGGTGAGCGAGCGCACAATAAAAGGGGTATTAAGGACCTATGACGTTATCCTTCGTAGATTCCTCCTAACTTGGATTTCGACTACGCAGCGACTGTTCCTTTGGGCTTCGACACCGCTTCGGTTGGCCTATACTCCGAACAGCTCGGTGCCGGGCTCACCCCACCCTGGGCCGAAAGCGGTAAAGGCAAGTATGGGGGAAAACCCATTCTAATCATGGGCGGTTCCGCGTCAGTGGGCATGTACGGTGAGTAAACAGGCGATAGTAAGTGCACACTTACCATTTTTACAGCTATCCAACTCGCTAAGTTGTCGGGGTTCTCCCCCATAATCACGAGTGCTAGTCCCTCTCACGAACAGGAACTGAAAGCCCTTGGTGCCACACACGTTATTGACAGGCACCTCAGCGGAATCGAATTCAGGGCAGCGGTGCATAAAGTAACTCAACAACCTATCACACTTGCTTATGACGTCGTCGCTTCGTCGGAGACCCAGCAGACGGCTTGGTCTGTTGTTGCTCAGGGTGGCACTCTTGTTCTGACCCTTCAACCTGTTGTCAGAGAGGAAGAGGAAAAGGGCCGTTCAGTTATTGCGACTTACGGTAACCCTCATGCGCAGCCAAATCTATCCTTATGTCGCGAATCTTGGGGTGTTTTGAGGGAGTGGCTGCAAGATGGTATCATTAAGGTACGCAAACCCCGACTGAACAAGCGAGCAGCTGATCAGAAACTTTCTAGCCCAACAAGTTCGAAGTCTTGCCAAATGGCCTTAACGGGATTGCAGCTGGGCTCGCGCGAATGGAGGCAGGGAAGGTCAGCGGAACGAAGCTCGTGGCCCATCCTCAAAAGACGGCGTGAAATTGTTCAAACCGTTTCGCAGCTACTTTGACAAGTGCGTGTACGATTAGTAACGACCAGTTCACAAACCTGTATGTATCAGTACGTTTCAAGGCGTGTACTTCATGAGAATAAATTGTTGACAAAAGAGGAATCTTCGTGCAGTCCCACAGCTATCCCAGTAACAGAACAGGCCGCGAAGCTAGGTTGAGTCTAACGCCGATTGAGGTCTAGAACTGAGCCGAGGGTAAGACCACCTACGTGCCAGCAATAGGTGGAAACTAACTTTCTTGGCGTGACCCTCGATATCCTAATGTTAGTCCCCGAGCTGACCGATCATGGGCATGAGTCTCGATCCCTGTGTATTTGAAACAAACAGTTGACCATTCTCAGTCTTCGTTGGAGGTGGTCTTGTGCACTGCGTCTGCAAATGACATGAAAACCTGTGTCAGGGCCTGTTCTTGGTCACTTGTAGAGATGATGCGCATGAAACAGTGGTGGTATGGCTTGTGAATTGGCAGTGGCCTTGTGCTGTATTGGCTGGGCGATCAGGGAACAGCCGAGGGATCGAAACAAGGGTTGCATGCACCTAGACGACAGGGGAGCCACAGCATGCATAGAAAAGGAAGGTCCACGATCCCGCCTTGCCTGTCTGGTATAGATCCATAATGAATGGCGAGACCAGCGACAAGTAGGGTGTGTGGTCGAGCTCCCACCCTGGAACAGCCAACTTTTAGACATCAAGATCCTGGCCCCGTCCTTGGGGTGACATGTCAAACGCAGGTAAGGCGCATCGGGATTCAGGACAGGGACTCTGCTGCGTCCAGATCAAGCGCAACCTTTCGCCCTCCCCCGACGGCAGATACATGGCCCGGCAACCTGCCCTCAACCAGATGCGTTCAGCCAGCATCAGAAAGGGTATAAAAACATGCCTGAGAAACTGTCAAGCGAGCCTCACCTCCACCCCACCCACCAGAAGATATATCCTACACAAAGATCAGGCCAATGGCAACGAAGAACCAATCGGGCATTGAGATGTACACAGTACACGCCTTGAGTTGGTGTTGGCTCTCCCGCCACGAAATTAAAAGACAACGTCTGGTTTGGTATCGTGTCCCGAATTCATTGTCGACAGCTAAACGCCGTGGGACTCCTAACCCTAGCATTGTGAAAAACCCAATGCTCATATCGGAGTACAATTTACACTGGCAGACGCGAAAGCAACCCGGAAGGAACAAGAGAGAGGTCGGCGTGCGGCCTGTTTCAAGACGCCGACTGTAATGCCATCACCAGCTGAACTTCGCATGATGTAGGCGTTGCTGCTTGCCGCACGAGAAATTTCAGGGAACACGGCATGCCAGAGGGTCTTGATCCTGTTGGTGAGTGGGGTGGTGGGATCAACTTCTTCCAAGCGTTTTGATGAGGGATCACACTAGCATGCAGGACACAGGGCAGATGTGGTATTACAGGAATAGGCAGCCGAGAAGACGAGTGAATACATAGGGCCGGTGGATGTGCACGAGGTAGCGGGCGAGTTGCCGTGTGAAGGCCCGAGTGGTATGTTCTTGTGTACGATTGCAAAGGCTAATACCATTATTACGCTAGCAATGGTGACACAAGATGAACACTCCCAGAGAAAATAATTGGGCGCAAATATGAAGTACTGATAGTGCGGCTAGTAATACCTGTATCTGAATCCCATTCCGAGCCTGGGGGTACAACTTTGCCCAGGGGAACGTCTTTGAACTTCGATAGTAAGCTTTCCATCCTGTCCGAAGCGCGCGCGGACTGTCGACATGTCGACATCACCAGCCGCAAACCGAATTTGCCACTCATAATGGCCTTGGTGTAGAGCGCATAAACGAAACCATCAAGCAAGCAAACCCTTGACTCACAATCACGTTCCATATGCCAAGCGTCTGCAACCACATCCAACCTATCTCCCTTCTTGGCCGCCACCGTGACCATCTCCGGTTGAATCACACGCGGGAGATTGACCGAAAGAGCGTGACTTGTCGGCGTGCTCTGTACAACCATGGGAGGGCAAGAATCTGGTGGGGGCGACCGCCGCAAGCGGTCCGTCGGCGACGGCGAGAGCAAGCTACTGGTGGTGCATGAACAATCTGTGGAGTTGGCACTGCATATCGAAGTGACGCTGCATGCAGAACCAGTGCTGCCGGATGACGGACTGGTGGAGGTAATCGAAGGGCAGGGCGGTACGGAAGCAAAGCGACTTTTATCCCATTTCGATTCGCCTGACCTGATGCGCTGATTTCGGGCCGAAGAACGCGAAGAACGCCTGCTGAGAGAGCCGTTTGGGATATCAAGAGAGGACATTGCACCCTGACCGTCGCTAGTGGGTTCTTGAGTGGGTGCGGTGGTGCCCAGAGTGAGCTCGGCTTTAAGTAGCTTGTCGAGGGCACCGTGTGAGAGAGATGGCGTCGGGAAGGTAGCAGACATAGACAGGAACGCTGAGTCGAAAGTCTCGTTATGTGGTCTGCGGCCAGATAAATTGCCACGGGGAGAATGCGGGGCTTCCGCATTGTAGGGTAGAAGAGACTCAGCCTGGCAATTCAGGTTGTTTTGGACTGCGGTGCGAGGAGAGAAAAGGCTTATGCTACGTCCGCGAGGTGACCCTAACATGAAATTTGAAAGCCATAAATAGAGATGCCGGGGCATGGGATGAAAAATGTGGCATTTAGTCTTGCCAGATAATGAGGATATTGTGGCGACTCACCACCACCGTTTTGATTTGTCGGCTGCCATGTCCGAGAAGTTGGGTGGAGCTCGGTGTTTGTGAGGTTGGCAAACGTGTGCGCCTTGCGGGAGCCACGAGGGGTCTGTTTGCACAGGAAAGGTGACGTGGGGGGTGGACAGAGTGCGCAACTAGCGGAATCACGATGGTCGGCATCCGCTACAGAGTGGTTGATCCGACTAACGAAGGGTGGAACGTTTGTGTCTATGCTCAGCGGCATTGCTCAGCTATGTCGGAGGGGCGCAGTAGCAACCTGGCCAGATAGTGGGGCATAAAATACATCTAAACTGGCCAGTCACGTTTCGAATACGACCTGTTTAGGTGATATCTTCGGGGATGGACATCTGTACAGCCCAAAGCGACACGAGACTTTACGGACAACACGGTTCCCTATCATGTGAGAGGTGGCGTACCGAGTCCCTGGTGCGATCGCTAATGGGAATTACCACGTCATTTGAGTGGGGAGTGGCTCGCAAGAATGTGGGCTTGAAAAAGGCTTGGGCTCTAGAGGACACGTTGTCGAGATAAGCGGTGTTACGCAAATGTGACCACTAACCCAACACCGTGGCGGATGAGCTCACTGGGCTGAAATACACGGAAGACGAGTCCGAGGGGTTTTAGCAAAAACCTGGGAATTAAACCTATCCCCGCTACCTCTCCCTCGCTACTTGTCTGCCATTTACAAGTCATACAATCGTTGAATATCCAAGTTTGGTCAAGCTGTGAAGGTACCGCGCAGTATGATCCCCAGACGGTGCCCCCTGCACCGGTGTCTGCTGAATTGGAAATGTGAGTTGACCGCCTCTAGGTTATCCCTCTGGTTTCCGCGCGTTTCTTTATGCCATTGGCTAGCCATTGGTATGATCTGGCTGAACAATTGTAGCTTGAACACATTGATCTGACCTCATGCACAGTCAACGCTAGTTGAATGATTCCACATCAGGGCGGCCACTGACCAAGAACACGCTGATACAGTACTCACATTTCTCCATGGGATCCTGCTGGCTCGTAGAGGAGAGGAGAGGAGAACAAATGACTGTGCTGCACGCATCAGCATGACGCAAGTTGCCGACAGTGGCGTGACGAACTGCGGCACTGAAGTGTTCCGATCAACTGGCCGGCCTCCGATGTTGACTCGAGATCATCATCCACTTTCATTCTCAGTCGTACGCCTCAAGCTGACGTCTTCAGTACATCCGGATCACCATGGTCGTTTATCCGCGCTGTACATGCTACGTCATACTTGCGTGCTTGAAGTGAGACTGGAGTCGTGATGATGCTACGGTGTGATCGTCTGGCGGTCATTTTCCCAAGAAATTTCCGGAATAATGGGAAAGGTGGCATCCATGCTTCGTTCAAGAACATAAAGCACGTCAAGCTTATGCCTAAGCCCAGGGTATCTTGGGAGTGATCAGCTGGTAGGGCAAATCCAATCCAACTGATGGCCCACGCCTCGTTCGGATCTCTAGTTCATTTGTATCTTGCAAGGAACTCCGCACCGAGAAGCGCCAGCGGAAGACAGCAATTTGTTGCGTGTTCTCGTCATAGAGGAGCTGATCGTCATCCTTCTTGAATTCTCTATATCGGCTGCTGTGGTGAGTTGGCACCCCCTTTCTCAAACGTCCCGATCTCCCCAGTTATCGTATTGAGAACACCGGTGGATGGAGTTGTAACCCGGGCAATTTGCCAAGTGAATCGACTAGTTGTACCTAAATTCTACGCTCGTCTGACAGGATAGCATAGCCGCTGCCACATACGCGTTGTTAGAGGGTCGATTTGATCATATCAGACCCTGCATGTTGATGATTAATCCCTGCGGACCCTGCCTCGCCTGTACTGTCCATACTCACATTTCCGTTCCCCTTTTCTCCATGACGCAGGAAGGCGGTGTTGCTAAACTTCGCACTCGTTCGCTTCAGGACTGTTCAACGCGTTAAGTTATTAATTCTTTCAATTTCTCAAACGCCTTGAATATTATTAGAAAACCGACACATGTGTCGGTGGAAATCGAGGCTTCCTGCCGTCCCAGTTCAAAACTGTTGCTTTATTCACCCATCGTCAAAGTGACAACATATACTTTGACGTGCTCGTATTGTTTCCGTGGTTGCTTTAGTTGGCAACCAAAGGTTGCTTTTCCATTTGGATGCTCGTACACGAGAATGTCAAACGAAGCAAAGATGAATAAGGTGTTAACGACAACTTCACCAATAGGAACAGATCTCTCCCTCACTTGATTCTCCTAGCTATACTTTCACGACCCGAAGTTGCTGAAACTGCCGTTCTTTTCGACTCCGGATTTCAATCATCCAGGTACTCAGATCTGTAGAGGGATGTACGTGTTCCGAATATCTTTGATTCTTTGCCAACTTTTATGGCTGGTTAGATGCCCCAAGTAGAACCATATTTGCGACTGACGCACGAGATCCAACGGGTAACTGCCTTCTCCGAGTGCGCGCGAACTTGGGGATTGCCAGGTTCACTCTGAACATATCTCTTCCACAATATTGAATTCTGTACGAAGCTATGTCTCGCCCAAGTGTGCGGAGACTTGATCCAAGCATTCGTCTCTTCTGTCAACCCGTAGGTCAGTTGCATATGTTGTAGAAAGAATATCAATGAGTTCTAGTTTGCAGAACCCTGGCACCAACTGAAGAGCGAAGGATTTGCCTTGGACACGTAATAATCTGATTCACATTATCAATGGTAAATTCTGTCACTTCGCGGTGGCAGTTACCAAGTACTTATGGACCTAAATGGCACTGTTGCTCGACCAGACCTCAGATCCAATGCCCAGAACTAGGAACAGATGATGATGTCCACGCCCAGCCAGCGAAGTATCTTGTATGTCCATAATTCACATCCAGAACCATACTAAATCTTGTCAACGGGAGTCGCTGATCACGGAGTCTTACCTTGGCCTTCGGTCACCAGTCGGGAACAACGTTTGCAATACGTCCGGATCACCATAGTAAGTCAAACTCGGGTATGCAAATTGATCAACGGGCCGTGCGAATAACCAAATGCACCTTGGAGTGATCATGGCACTACGGTATGACCATTTGGTGCTCGTTTCCAGAAGAAGCTTCGCAGAGGATGACTCGCTCGGGTACATAAAGCACATCAAGTGATACACCTCCGACTGACCCCAGGGCAGCGCTGCACTGGACGAGAGACTGTGCGCTAAGGCGCTAGCAGGGCTTGTGATGTATTTTCGTCGCCCCAGTCTTACCATCGTTCTTCCCGCGTGTCAGTTGTTGTAGTTGCAAGTCTTGAGTTCTTCCTGGCACTCATCTTGAATCATATCGGGTGGCCTTCAGGCGTGCACGTTGATGGCGATCCTTGCCTCACCTCAAATTTGCGTTGACCATACCCCCGTTCCATTAAGCACGATGGTGAAGTGTAGCAATGCTACTGAGTATTACGGAAATCGACACTGCTCCACCCCAGCTTGGTCTCTGGTTCCTTGTTTCTTTCGTTATATAGTATGGAATAAACAACTACTAGATCAATCATATAAAATAATCATTACATGCTGGGCAGCGCGGTTGGCTACTTACATCCAAATTAAAAACACTGCAATCATAAGGATACGCGTAAAGCGGAATTAAAGAAGCCCCAAACCCTCCGAACAGTACTTATCCTCTAGGACACAGGGGAATGACGAAATAAAGTAAAGACATACAGGGTGCACAGCCTGTCAAGTCAGGTCAATGAAATCACCAGTGGGAATGGATTCTTTCTCTCGCTTAATCCTCTTGGCGAGTCTTGCTTCGCTGTCGTGGCTCGAACCCATCTTCTTTGTTGTAGCCACCCTTTTCTGAGTTTTTTGGGGATCATCAACGATTTCAATCCCTTCGTCAACGGCCTCTGGTTTGATGTTTGTACCAGTAGTCAAGTCAAGCACATCTTCGGAAACAATCGGTTTCTTTTTGGTTGGTGGCGGCTTAGGAATTATACCATTTGCTTGCAAGAGACCTAAGAGCAGCATTAAGCGACACATCCTACACAGCAGTCGAGTATACAGACCAGAATCTCTGTACTTGAAGATAAACGTGACAAGGGGGACGTGGCCATCCAAATACTTTACAGTACAACCATGCTGCGGCGGTGTCTGCACTTCCTGCCCGTACCTAAATGTCGGTTAGGACTACGCAAGCAAAATATTATTTGCAATTAACGCACGAGACACAGTGCGTAACTGCCTTCTTTGAGCGCTCGTGAACTTTGGCATGGCCTGGTCCACTAACAACGCCCCTGAACACGTTTCTTCCGCAATATTGAGCTCTGTAGATACAAAGCTGTACCTCGCCCAAGTGTGCGGAGACGTGATCCAAGTATTCGTCCTCTTCTGTCAACGCGTAAATGCGGGCAACAGTCACACGTAATATAGAAAGAATACCAGTAAGTTCTAGTTTGGAGAATTTGAAAGAGCGCGAGGATGTCGCAGAAAGTAATTGATCCTTCTGAACGACGGTGCGGGTTTCTACTGGGGAAACCCCAAATAGCGGACGAAGGACTTTGCCACCGACGCTTGACCCGTCGAGTGTGAGATTAGAGCAAAGCGAGTGATCCCTGTTTACCGCTTTGTCCCTAAACACGACGGAAAAGTTCTGGGAATCACAGAGGTAAGAATGATGCGCACCAGGTTTAATTGCGCACCTTGTCGACCTGTGTCGCGATCCAACAAGTAACCCGGTTACGACCAGGATCCTCCTCGACGCCGTACTGTTCGAGTTCCTTCCCATCAACCTCGACCCATGCAGACACCTGGTTGAGCGACAACATTGGTTGAGTTTGAGCTGAGTCTCGCAGTGTCACGTGGTATTGTTCTCAATGGCATCCTCAACCGTTACAAAGGCTCTACCAGAGCGCTTCAAGGAGCTTTCTGGTTCACTCGCGAACATACAAGAGCGCGTGCGCCAGGCTACTTCATCCTCGCACCCTACCCTCGTTGCGGTGTCCAAGTATAAACCTGCCTCTGACATCCTTGTGTGCTATGAACGCGGGCAACGCGATTTTGGTGAAAACTATGTAAATGAGCTGGAGGAGAAGGCCAAGCAGGTGTGATCATTGATTTCATAGCAGTCTGGGCGATCTAATTTGACCGTGTTTAGCTCCCGGATGATATCCGATGGCACTTTATCGGCACATTGCAGTCCAACAAAGCAAAGACATTAGCAAGTACGTCGTTTGATCTTGTATTCATACTCGACCTCACTCTAACACCAGTGATACCCAATATCTATGCTATCCAGACAGTGACTTCTGCGAAGACGGCTAGCGCCTTGAACAGATCGCTGCCGTCCGAAAGGATAACTCCACTTAATGTATTTTTGCAAGTCAATACATCAGGGGAGGAGGCGAAGTCCGGGCTGCTGCCGCTGACATCTATAGATACTGCCTTGACCTCCGACATCGCGCAACTTGCACAGCACATCATTGCAAGCTGTCCGATGCTGCACTTCCAAGGCTTGATGACGATTGGCTCACTCAAAGAATCTCTTGCCTCGGACGAACGGCCAAACAAGGACTTTGAGACACTAAAGTGCACACGAGATGTCGTGGAAGCAATCCTACGACAAGACACCACTATCGGGGATAGATGGGGGGTTGACGGGAAGCTCCTGCTGAGTATGGGTATGTCAAACGACTTTGAGGCCGCGCTGAGGGGAGAAAGTGATCTCGTGAGGGTTGGGACTGGTATCTTTGGAGCCCGGTCGAGAAGTGTGTGACGTGACGTGACGTGACGTGACACTAATTTATGACGCGACGCGTTTTCGTTGATCACAAAACGAGGGTGGGCCGTGAATATTCAAACTCCGACAGAGGACAGTCAACTCTGCCGCTCATCGTCGCCGCCGACGCCGCCGTAAAGGAGCCACTTGATTGATGAAGACGGTTGATGAACGCACGGACATACACGACAAGTAGAGTAGCAGATCCCATGGTACAGGTTGAATCCGAACCACCCGTGAAACGGAAACTACCAGATAATTCAAACCCTTTATTGGCGACAACAAAGAGGATGAAGACAGAGGTGAGCTTGTCTCGCGATGCCCCGCCATACTTGCTGTTGACCACTCTCAGGTGAAAAAGGGCGCGTCCAAACGGAAACGTGTGTCGATTTCCTTAGACGTTGCTCCAAGGTACTAACATTTCGCGTCCAAGTCATCGGGGAGGAGCAGCCAGGGGGTCTGATTATCGTTCGTGCACCTGTACAACGCGCCATATCGCCTCTTCTCGATCTACCTTCATCTCAACCCTTACTCGGGACAACTTCCGGAGTCCATTGCCGGCCCTCATCTTCCCGTTCACAACCCTCCAATTCTCTTGTGCCCGGGTCATCAAAACACCCCTCGAAGAAGTTCAAAGCAGATTCCTCTCGAGCTCCAACAGGCGCAAAATCACGCGATGTGCTCACCACTATGCGAGAGGAACCAGAGTTGGACGAGGATATACGTCAAATGGAATCCGAGACGGATCATCTCCGCAACCGATCTCGTGCAAAGGAAGCAACTCATCCATCCATTCAATTTCCTCCAACCACTCCTTCGAAACGACTCCTACTAGACGCACTACAACCCCTCCCTGAAAGCGAAACCCCGCAGATTGAGCGTAACAAATTGTTGCGTGATGGTCCTTCCGTTCCCCGTACACCGCCAACACAGACACCTTCACATTCCCGACGATCCTCGATGAGCATGCGTAGTAAGCGAATAAGCACCAGTTTCGAGAACACTGGCGTTATTTGTGCGTCTTTCTCTGATATGCTCTGTTCATCCCGCACTGCGGTTGCATTGTCTAATTGAACCTGACTTGTATGCATAGCCCAACCCCACCCATCCGTCAACGATTCGAGTTTTTACAAACACATCGATTGCAATCTTCCCGAACCACAGCGTGCACGCCAACTTCTTGTATGGTCAGCGGCACGCGTTATCTCACGATCCTCAGAAGCATCTTCGTCTGCGAAACCTTCGAAACCTCCATCCAAGACTTCCTTGGGTCGTGGCAAAGACCCACCCCCGCTTAACGATCGACAAAAACAAATACTTAAAACTGTACAAGAGGATTTCATTCGCATGTTGGCTGAGAAGAAGATTGATACGTCTGTATACAGTACAGGGGAAGATGGGAAACCCATCAAAGAGGGTGCTCTGAAGCTGAATGAGCAGAACGTCAAAAATCGTGCACGCGAGGTGACATTCCAACAACACATTAATCGGTGTGTCTTCCATTTATGGATGTCACTTCTTTGACCTCATTGCATGATGAATGGCTCAGAGCAGAAGCTGAGTCGGAGGCTTGGTCGAGAGTCGATCAGTTCTACCACCAATATAATGCCAACTCTAGGGCTGATCTGGAAAAGCGACGTCAGGCTCTCACCCCACCTTCATCCGCCAAGGCAAAGGGCAAACAACGAGCCACTTCACAAGAACCAGAATATGATTGGTTGTGGCTTGTTCCACGTAGAGAAGAGCTTTCCGATGGCACTAGGGGTAAAATCGATCTCGAATTGGTCAAACAGGTTTTGTGCTCCGAGCCCCGACCCGGGACTGAGTTCGAGGGACATTTAAATCGAAAGATCGAGGATCTTCAATTCAAAGTGGACAATCTGTACTCGTACGTCAACTCGGCGGTACAAGCGACTAACATGGCTGAAGCGGAACTTGATTATCGTTTCTCGCTTCTCTCGCTCGCGTTGTCAGCGCGATCCCATTCCCTCCCACTACTTCCAAGTTCGTCATCAACGCTCTCTTCGTACCTTCCACCTACGCATCGTGGACTGAGCCATCCGCCGGGAGAAAGTCCAAGAGACATTCTCCGCGCGCTGTCGCGGATAGACAAGGAACGGCCCCCGGGGAAAATTGGGGACGCTGCTCGAAAGGCAGTGAGGGAGGTCCAGCGTGTGCAGGTGGTAGGATCTGGCGGTGTGGGGGAACGACGAATAACGGGCCTGGGGGCAACACCGCGCAAAGTCCCTGGGACACCACGCCGAAGAGATCGGTGAGATCTGGTTCCACTGTGACCTTGTGCCACCTATCCCTTGATGCTGCCATCTGTATTTTCAATGATAGCCTCCGGTCTATCGATTTATCTTATTTTCTTATTTCCGTTGATTTGTTTCGGATTGCAATGCTATGGATGTTGTGCTCAGTTATGTCAATAATGTTGTACGTGCCAACGGTCTAATGGTTGCCACCACTGCAGGCCTTCCAAGCCACTCAATTATCGGTGTCAACCAGTTAAGAGTCATATATAGGCATTGAACGTGCTGGAATTACTAGACCACTCAAAGCCGTTCAATACCAGTTATCCCTCTACGTCGGTCCCCTTCTGCGATGCTACTAGTGCGATTTCATGGTGACCTCAACTAGTAAGCACCTCACGAAGTAGAGCTTGAAGCTTGGATACAGACTGTCGTACGTTGGCACTGAAAGGCTAGTGCTTCGAATTGCTAAGGTGCCATGGCCAAGCTGTTAATATCGCAACGTACATGTATAGTGGAGACCATTCAACGCTTCATCTTATGTCGGAGATTTCTATTTTACATTGTAAACACCCCAAAATTATATCATAAACGGGTTAAAATGACGACTCTTTCATTAAGTTTGACTGAAATGGAAAATTCAGGTTCAAAATATTAAAATAATGATGTTTGTGATAAAATTGTGATGAAATTGCGGCAAATTACAACACATTCATAATCGGTTTGTAATGCTCGCCGATTGCAATGGGAAACGGAAATCTCCGACATAGGCCAATGATCGACCTTGACCGGCGGAAAACAACCTGTTAAACTTTTCTGTCGCGCCCTTCACTGCCTCAATCCTAGCCCTCTCGCATGACTCTCTGTAGTCCGTCGTCTGCTTCCATCCCCTCCAAGCCGTCTTCTCTAATATGTTCCATCACTCCCCTTCATATGGATGCCCAGGCGCACCAGCGTATCCCCATGGCTTGGCTGTATAGGGTTGCACATAGGGGTTCAACACAACCTCTACTGGGGGATGGACAGGACCCGTAAAGTGGACGATCGCCGGATCCGTCATCTCTTCTAAGCGAAGTCGCTGCCTGTCTACGGATGCGCATTCCGCGTACGTCCCAAGCCCCTGGGCATTCCATGTGAGGCTCAGCGGGGCCCAGTCCGATTTGAAGTGCACATTGAGGGCATCCTGCTCACGAAATTTGGAGCCTTTCATCTCGCAACAGCATGTTTCGTGTCCTTGGACCGTCAAGCGGGCGCGCGCAAGGTCAACAAGAAGCACGCCGGCGTTGAAATATTCCCCTTTGGGAACGCCGGAATGGCCCATCAGGCACCCTATATCAGGTGCCGCGGCGAGTGTGTGCCCGCTAGCGTTTGTGTTCCACAGCTCCCTCAAGTCCTTGCGAACGAGAACGTCGGCATCCAGATAAAGGGCGCGCTGGACAGGCAAGTGTTTCATCATGTCGACCTTGGCCCAGACGGCGCCCATGGTGAACGTCAGAGAATCCGATGGCAATGCTATAAAGAGAAGAGTAATGTCTGAGCGCACAGGCAAGGATGATGCGATCTTCATCTTGTCTTCAGCAAGGAGGCCGCAGTCGACGACGTATAGCGTAATGCGACCTTGTGTATGTTCTACGACGCTGCGGAGAGTAACCGCTGCTGCGATGGCATATGCGGAGTCGACGGTGAGCGCGATGTTCACTCCATATTCTAGAGCTTCATATGTCCTAGTGCCTGGTTCAAGAAGAAAACCAATGCGCATGGGGGTCTTCTTTTGTACCACCATCTGATACTGTTCAGGATTCGTCGAGAGTCGCTCGTACTCCCCTCTATGGAGCGCAAGAAAAGCATCAATGCCACGGCGAGGGTGATGTAGACTGTCCAGGGGCTGTTCTGGCCAGTTGTAGTCGTCGAAAATGAAGATGCATCCTAGCCGCGCCAGCCGCCACGCCAATTCAGCGTCAAGGAGCGTATCGTCCGAGCGGTGAGACCCATCGATATAAATCCAGTCAAACCCTCCCTCTCTGTCCTTCTTTAACTCCTCCTCCAATAGAGTGTACAGGGCTGGGACACTAAATTGGGGAAGCACGCGAGCAGGGCGGCCGGTGAGTGCGAGGTTGTGGGTGAATTTGCGATATCGCTCTCGTCCCTCCGCTGTCTCCATTAGGTCGAAGTGGTCAACACAGACGAGTTCTCCGCCTGTCGCGCAGAGAGTGGTCAGGAGGAACACTGCCGAGCGGCCCTCCCAAGATCCAATCTCGAGCGCGCGGGGCGCCTTAGAGAGGACGAACTGAATGAGACCCTGCCACGCAGGCTTGTTGGACGAGAACCAATCTTGTGTTGAGGTGAATTCATAATTGTCTGTGGTCGTGTTCGCATCCAGGGGCTCATCGTGCTGCAGAGGACTGTTACAACTGTTCCATTTGATCAGTGTGAGACGTACCTGATTGAGTTGGCGCGAAGTGGGTATGGAGGGAATGGCACAGGATGGGGTCCTGTATATGTGACACATTTCTATGGATCAGCGCTGCCCTGGAAAGGCGCACTACCATTTGGACTTAGGGTGTTCGGGCGAGTCATATCTCTCTGAACCATTTCTAGGAGATCTTCCACGTCCCGTGATGGAAACGACCGTTGTGGTTTATCGAATGCCCCCACTTCTTCGGTATGCCGGGGTCATGGCGGTCCGTCCTGACCAAGACAGGGTTCGAATGAGGGTTCCGAGTGCGGACCCTCATTCGACAGACCCGTCATTGTCATGGATGCCAGCTTTTATTTTAATCCCAGGAACTGTTGGCGAGACTCACCTATGACTAGCGGCCTTATGATATAAAGCATGCATCTCTTCTATCTTTCTTCTCATCGACCTCGCTTCTTCTCCAGTCAATCGTCCCTTCGTATCTGAATTTACCTGAGCAATTTAAACCACATTCAACGTAAGTTGTTCCGCGTGTTCATCTGATAGTTTTGTGACTTAACCCGTCTCCCAGACGTAAAAATGACCGGGCCAGAAGTTGCCTCGCCCCTCATAGACCTTCGTACCAAGTTCTTGGTGGCGGGTGGTAACGGATTCATAGTAAGCTACACATAATTGAACGAGCACATTAAAGACTGATGCCTTGCTCGAGGGCTCCCATGTGGCGAAAGCCCTCTTTGACCGGGGTTTCTTTGTCCGCGTGGCAGACATTGTCCCATCCTCCGCCTTCGAAGAGCCCATCTGTACCGAAACGTTGGTCGGAAACCTCTGCGACGAGCACTTTTGTGACCATGCCGTCAGGGGTATTGATAGTGTCCTCCATTTTGCTGCCACTATGGGGGGGATGGGAACCATCCACGAGGGAAACGACCTCACGATCTATAAAACCAACGCATGCATCACAACCAATATTTTGATCTCGTCCATCCGCGCCAACGTAC